>RJWJ010015047.1:0-36860 GCA_004363605.1 Indri indri | reverse complement strand
ATATACTCACAAAATATGTCAAGATACTGGGATAAGGATGCCCATACAGTATTGGTTTGAAAAATTAAAGAAAAAGGCATACACACACAACTGGAACAAAAATAAATGGTTTAATAATGGTATATACAAAGGAACACAATGTACTAAATATATGTGCATACTTTCAAAAATTATCAGTTAGGAAAATTATTCAATTCTACTTATAAGCCTTGCTTTATATCAAAAGATGGTCTCTACTATTAATAAATAGTCTCTGCTCAGCAACCTGTAGTGTCTACTTATGGCTAATTCATTCTCATACTTACTATTTACAGGCATCATAAATATTCAATGTTTTTCAAGAGAGTTACCCCCAAGAAGTAGAAAGTAACAAAGTAAAGTAAAGGAGAGTAAAAAATTGTTACTGAGACAGAAGAATAGAGAAGCACTCTCAGCAAATCCTAGGAAAGAGAGTTTCAGAGACAGAATGGGCAGCAGCATTAAACATTATAAAAAAATCAAAGGGAAAATTTGGTTTAAAAAAGGAAGTAAGGGACCATAAAACCACTAGTGATTTCTAGAAACCAGTTCAGCCAAGAGGTTAGATCCAAAGCCAGGCTGCAAGGTGTCAGTAAGTGAGACGGTAAGAGTGCAGTTTAGTAAGCATGGAGCAGGCTTTCAGATTTCAACAGATCAGTTAAATTTCAGACACTTTTGTGGTTATTGGCATGGGGTTTCCATTTCTTACCATTTCTATTACTTTGTAAATGAAAAAATAGCAGTCCTTCCTAAAAAAAGTTTATAATTTTACATTAGAATAACAAAAAATTTTTCTATACTTGAATTAAAAAATTTTAATATTTAAGATTCTATTATATATATAACTATTTTCTTGAAATATGTTTGTCAATATAGTAATCTGTAGTAGCCAATGCAAAACAAAGTATAGTTTAAATGTATCTGTTTAGGAACTCTGATTTTCATTCCAGTTGTCAAAAATTCATTATTCCAGGCTGGGCGCGGTGGCTCACGCCTGTAATGCTAGCACTCCGGGAGGCCGAGGCGGGCGGATTGTTTGAGCTCAGGTGTTCGAGACCAGCCTGAGCAAGAGCAAGACCCCATCTCTACTAAAAAAACATAGAAAGAAATTACCTGGACAACTAAAAATATATAGAAAAAAATTAGCCGGGCATGGTGACACATGCCTGTAGTCTCAGCTACTTAGGAGGCTGAGGCAGTAGGATTGCTTGAGCCCAGGAGTTTGAGGTTGCTGTGAGCTAGGCTGACGCCACAGCACTCACTCTAGCCCAGACAACAGAGTGAGACTCTGTCTCAAAAAAAAAAAAAAAAAAAAAAATTCATTATTCCAGGATCAGCCAATTGTATGCAACCGAATTCTTCCCCATGAATCTTACTGTCCAGAATTGCAATTCCTAAATCAATCACCATGGGTTGGCATTAGCTCAAGTGGTTACTTCCTTACACCGGACTTTTCATCCATCTAAATCAATCACTGCAAGGGGAGTAGTATTAAAGTTGGATTAAACCAATAAAGATTCAATTCTTGATCTTGGGAGGAATAAGAAGCAATCTTCCTCTAAGCACACGACCACTGGGTACCTGAACAAAATCTGAACCAGAAGTTCTGTCAAAAAGAAGGCGGAAATGATGATTCTTTGGTAGGCAATCAAATATCACCAGCCATATGTCTCATATATAATCTTTATCAAGGTTTTTAAAATTATGATATTCCCAAGACCTAGATTTATATTTTATATTTTAAAAAATAGAATGGCAATGCAAATATAAGAATAAGCATGCTAGTGTATAATAGGCCATCTAGCCCACAGCCAAATATGCCCTGCCACCTGTTTTTATATAACCTGTGAGCTAAGAATGATTTCTGCAACTTTAAATGACTGGAAGAAAAACAATACCATTACATGATGTGAAAATTGTAAGATTCAATTTTCAGTGTCCATAAATGAAGTTTTATTGGAACACAGCCACACTTCTTACGGTTTGGTCTTAACTCTTACATAAAAGAATAGAAAAACCAAGTTGAACATAGAACTAAGTCCATCTTAAGAGTCATGCAGGAAGAATGGTGATTTCCAGGGCAATCAAGGAACCTGCCTAGCCTGTACCAGGTCAGGGGTTATTTGGCAATGGTATGTTCCTCTGGTGACTAGCAAGAACTAAACAAACCCTTTGGACATGCCCTAGACTAAATCTGAGCTCCTAAGAATGATCAGTTTGGAGTAGCAGTACTGAGCACAGTACAATGTATGCATGTACCTTGACATTAGACAAGTGTGAATTTTAATATTATTTACTGCTTTTCTGACCTTGAGCCCATTATTTAAAATTTTTGAGTCTCACTCCTCACTGTCAAGATGGGGGTATTAATAACTACCCTTTATAAGAAGGGTCAGATAGGAGGATTAAACAAAAAATAAAAATTCCTAGTTTGGTACCTGACATACAGCAGACACTCAAATGCTCATTCCCTTCAGGTTTCCCCATCTCTTCGGGCCTGAGGAAAAGATGGTACCTTATGCCTAATATTTCTTAAGTTTCTGGTTTAAGAGCCAACTCTGTACCCAGAATGACTTCCATGTTTGAGTATGAAGTAGATGCAGTCTTAAGATTAGCTCTGAGTAATCTTCATACAGAAAGAGATAAGGACTAAGAAACTGTGCTCCTGGTAATAAAATGACAAGTGCCATAAAACTGGGACTATTGAGGGATTATTACTAAAGCTCTTTCCTCTGTGGATTCTGAGGAAGGTTTGCTTATAATAAAAAGTCTTAACTTTACCTAGTATCTTTCTTCATAGCATGGTGGCTGTATTAGTTTTCTGTTGCAGCTACAACAAATTACTACAAATTTACTGGCTTTAAACAACATCAATTTACTATCTTACAGTTCAGGAGACAAGAAAGATGAAATGGTTTCAATGGATCAAAACTAAGGTGTTGGCAGGGCTGTGCTCCTTCCCTCTGAAGGCTCTAGGGAAACAACTAGAGCCTTTTCTAGCTTCTAGAGCTGTATTCCTTGGCTCAGGGTCTCTCCCACCATCTTCACAGACAGCAGCATATCATCTTCAAATCTCTCTCTCTGCTTCCATTATCACATTGTCTTCTGCTGCTGCCAAATCTCCCTCTACCTTCCTCTTATAAGGCCACCTGTGATTATAATTAAGGCCCAATTGGATAATCCAGGGTAATCTCCCATTTTAAAATCCTCTATTTACTCAGGACTACAAAGTCCCTTTTGTCATATAAGGTAATACTCATAGGTTCTGGGAATCAGAGTGTGGATATCTTTGAAGACCATTACCCAGCCCACCCCAGTGGTTAGGAACACAGATTCTGGAGCTGGAGTGCCTAAATTTGAATTTCAGCTCCACCAATTACTGGTTATATGACCTTGGACAAATTATTTAACCTCATTTCTTCATCTGTTAAATAGGCCTAATAATAGGATGTACTTTATGGGGCTGTTATGGGGATTAAATGAATTATGACAGGACAATAGTAGCACCTATCTCAGAGGGTCACTGGGGGGCTTATATGCTAATACACGTAAAGGCCTTAGAATACAGTAAACGCTATGCAAGTATTAGTTATTATTATTTCTATTGCCAAAGTACTATTTTATCATTATTATTGTTATTGTACCTTGCACAATGTTGGGCACAATGTAAGGCCTACTCTCAACTGCTTGATGGCATCTTCTTTCAACATAAGAAGTCACATTTACTTCCTGCCCTCTGACTAGTGATGTTAGTTTGGTGTCATTTGTCATTTTCTTTCTCTCTCTCTGATGTATGAATAAACAGAAAACTTGCACAGAGTCCTAAATGTGGTAGAAACTAAACTTTGGCAAGCATAAACACCACAGTTTCTGTGCCTTTCCTAGTGTGTATACACATATTCTTAGTACTTCTTTTTGTGCCATCTACTTCATTCTTTGCTGGATCTTTACTCAATCATTTTAGGAACAACTTCACTGCTTTTCTTTATAAAACATCCAATCAAACACACATTATTTAACAAGAAGGAAGCTTTTGTAATACATACACATTAAGGGAAAATAAAGAAAAATAACCAACTAACTTATTTTAACAAGCATGAGACTTAAAAAAAACCCATCAAAACATGTCATTGATAAAAATATTGCCGGCAGAAAATAACATGGCTAATGACTTAAGATAGTTTAGCCCAGCCATGGAACTAAGTGGTCAACAGTGAACGCCTAAATATAGGCCCTTGCCTTAAAAAAAATCTTAACTACTTCCTTAAAATGGATACTCTAGCCAAAATAGCCTTACTGAGAAGGCTAAAACAATTCTGGGAAACTTCACCTCTGCTGGAGTGCAGAGTCTTGAATTACAATAAATGTAACGATTTAATGAAACATTTACATTGGAAACATATTTAAAAATTTTATTTTACAGACAATACTTTGGGGATTAATTTAAAACACATGTTGGTTGCTGATCTGCATGGAGGAGTGGGAACAGTGCCAATCACCAATTCAGCAGCAGCTGGGAAAAAAAAGTGGGAGAGGGGGTCACCACCAAAATCCAGCCTGGACGGTGAGCAGCAGACCTCATGAAGGCAGAAAGCACATACCACCACACACCAAGTCCAGCTGCATGGATGGCCACTGTAAAACTACATGGGCTACACTCAGCACAGCTATTTTATCCGCTATTGTAAAATTCACCTTGAAGAAATAAGATCTGTGACCAGCAAATATTTTGTCCATCTTTTTTTACTGCCATTTAACTGAAAGATCAGTAGAGTTTTCAGAATATGAAATATATGGAAGCAGCTCTACTTACAAACAGGCTGGATTCCAAAAGGCCATTAAATCCATTAGTTTAAACGTCCAAAACCATGAGTGAGATTTAGGCTTATGGGGTCAGCACTTCCTTCTAACTTGATATATTTTTGGCTTTTTAAAAACTGTACTGTTTTGTTTACAACGACTATCTGCTGAGGCAGGCAACCTCTGCCTGCCACAATCTTTACCAACAGCAGAAGGGAGGTAACCTCTGGCAGCTAAGGAATCCACACTAGAGCCTCACCTACAGATTAGAAAAGGCCTTGAACCCACAGTACCATCTGCGGTTTTTGATAAGTTTCCAAAGCCATATTTTTCATTCACCATGCTTGGCCTTTAAGTTCTTGAACTCCTAATCTTCACCTGAATTAACGTTTGATTAGAACAGGCATTCCACTTTAGCAATGATCCTCTGTCAAAACATTTCAGACCTCTGGCTGACTGTCAACTGCACGAGTACATCTATTTTCACACATCATGGGACTGCCCTTCATAATCATTCTTACTGTCCAGTGATATACTTCATCTGTGTAATTTTCTCACTTTTAATTTTTTACACTATTTCTATTTTTGTGTCCATTAATCTATCACTAGCATTGCTTTTAGGGACAACATGGGATTTGCAATATAAAATACTTCAAAAATATATACTTATAAAACAAACATGCTATAAATAACAATAGCATGTTATAAATAATGGCAGAGCTGAAAATTACCATCTGCTGGTGATCAGCAGAGCTGAATCCCTTGCTCTGGAGGATACTCACTTTGTCCCTACCCATAAAGTTCATAAATAACAACTTTCAAGTGGAAGAGTTTGTTTAAAAAGATTTATAAGAAAGTTAATCTACCATGCAAGGACAGGGCTTTCTGTCCTATAGATATAATTTTAAATGTTGCTTATGCTTGGCATTTGGTTCCAAACCAAATATTAAGGAAGGTTTGAAAAACAGTTTAGCTTAATACCTGGTTTGCAAAAGATAATGAATTCATATTCTTTGAAGGAATCCACCCAAACTACTAAAGTGGAAAGGGATGTTGTTTCTCTATACTTTCCTCAACAATGAATGCCATGACAAGAAAACAGGTGACTGCTAATGAGTATCTGTGATTCATTAGGGTTTCAGTTACTAAGAGCTAAATTCTGTTGAGGAGTCAAAACCACCAGAACAACACTAAAGAAGGTTTTCTAGGCAAGGAACCACTTGCAAATCAATGATTAACTTTACAGAAAAGCAGCACATTATACAACCTTGGTTGCACATTCCACATTTTACCTTTTATAAGAATTAGGCAAATAATCCAAAAGCAAAGGATATTATGGACTTTTTCAAGAAAGCAAAGTCTAGTCATTATCAGAAGACATTCTGTTTCATATTTTACATCTATATCCTTATCAAAGCACAATGAGAGTTATCAAAATACATCAACCTTGATGAAAATGTTAAATCATGTTTAATACCTACTCTTTAATAAGTAGGGAATCGGGGCTTTAAAGTAAAATGTTAAGAGAAAATATTTTGTGGTGTTTAAATAATTAAACTTTATCCATCCAGAAAACTCACATATCCAGTGTGCTGGAGTTCCAAGTATGGCACCTAATAAAGGTTATCATCACCCTTGGATTTTATTTTCAAATTTTTAGTACTATAATGTTAAACGAAACATGTTAGTAGATGTTCTTCCTTTTCCTATTTTGCTTTACAATGAGTTACACATACTGGTACTCAAAAGTTAAAGTCAGAAAAGTTAAATAGCATCTTTGTATTTATAATGGACTAGGAAATAATACATACTGCATAACTATTTTTAATGATTTTTCGTTAGTTCTCCATATTCCCTAATTAGAAATATTAAAACTGAGAGATCTATACTTGGATAACTTAAATCCCTCTGTGTCTCAGTTTCCTCATTTACAGACATGGGGACAATAACAGTACCTATTTTATAGGGCTGTCATGTGGATTATATGAGTTCATATTTATAAAATGTATATAATAGTACTTAGTATACAGCAAGCATTTATGTGTCAAATATAATTAATAAGTTAAATGGATAAGGAGGTAGAATTATATGTAACAAACAATACCATTTCATGGTACCAGGTCATCTGGACAGAGACTTAGAAGGTACATGATTCATGTTAGTTCTTACTCTTCCACACTGCTAACAGCTCTGGCTCTCAAGAAGCACATGGCTTCATAATCTCCTCTGGAACTTCCAACTAGCAATAATCCAGGAGTTCTAAGAGTTATTTTTACATAAGGTAATCATTTCTTGTAACTTAAGTACTGGTTTTAAGAGAAACTCTTACAAAAAATTCCCCAAATAAAAAGCCGATGGTGGAGTGCAGACTAGTGCAGCCATTCAAAAGAACCCTCTGAAACTACCTAGTCAAGTTATAGATGTATTTCAGGACCCAGCAATTCTGCTCCTGGGTATATCTATTCCAAAGAAATGCTCCTATCAGCCCATAAAGAGACATGTATAAAATTGTTTCTTGAAGCACTGATCCCCGGAAAGTACATGAGTAAAATGTGGTAGATACACACAATGGAGTAACATAGCACTAGAAATACAGTACCAAGTGAACAAAGCAAGAAGTAAAATGAGACCACGATACCATGTATGTAAACTAAATATTTTCTGTATTGTACTTATAAACATACTAAAATGCTTACCTTTGAGGGGAGGAAAATGAAGGGAATTTGGAGGAAGATATGGGGATAAAATGGAAATTTTTAAAAACCTATGAAAGCCTACTGCCTTTCGGCAGTCTGCTTACCATATAATTATTACTGCATCCCTTCAATACTTAAAAGTCCAAACGTGTGCCTGGACACGTAAACATTTGCTAAAGGCAATATATGCAGCAGAACAAGTAATCTCTGCAATGTAAACTATGTGGGCACAGTCCCTGCCAATTTCTTAAGAGGCCGTGTTGTTTTTATATTACTACCTAGCTGCTCTAAAGCAGTGTGATCAGATTACAAGTAATAAAACGGTAAAAACAAGTGAGATTAAGCCTCTACGTAGATATTTTCAGGTGTTTGGTTACTTGGTAAAAACTTGAAGAGAAAGATGTTTAAGTGGGGAGATGACAAGAGTTTTCGAAGTGGTGCATAATAAGCTACATTCCTTAAACAAACCTCTGATCTGATGAAAATCAGCCACAAGCTACACTGGAAATCTCCAGTTGCTCTTTCCCTTTAAAACACACAAACAAAACAACATGCACATATGCATGTGTGCACTTTTGTTTCTAAGAAATAAAGCAATATATTCATTTTTAAAAATTCAGGCAGTGCATAAATACGAAGAATCAAATGTAAAGCTACTTGTAATTTTTTACCATCTTTCACCAGGAGACAGAATGTTAACATGCTGTTTAACAGCCCACTCATTTATCTTTCATGTCAACATATCTTAGATCTGTATCATCATTTCAATGACTACGAAGTATTCAGGATATAAAATGATTGTTTCCATCAGTGGCTTTCTAACAATTAACAGGTTATTTATCTACTATAAAATTCAGGAATCAATAACAAGGGTCAGCAAACTTTTGTAAAAAGCCAGGTACTAAATATTCTAGGCTCTGAAGCCATATATGGTTTCTGTTGCATATTATCTTTGTTGTTCTCTCTTTTTAACCCTTTAAAAATGTAAAAACCATTCTTGCTTATAGAACTGGTCAGATTTAGCCCATACGCTATCATTTGTTGAACTCTGATCTATACCCTAAATCATAATTTTGCACCACAGAATAAAAGGCTATAAGGACATCAAATTTTTTTTTTTAAATTTCAAAATATTAAGGTGGTACAAATGTTTTTGGTTATATGGATGACTTTTGTAATGCTTGAGTCACGGCTATAGGTCTGCCCATCACCCAAATAGTTTTCACTGTACTCATTAGGTGGGTTTTTGCCCCTCCCTTCCTGTCCCTTCCCCCTGCTTGATTTCCAATGTCTTTTACTGCCCTCTGTGCATGTGTGTGCTCATCGGTTAGCTCCAACTTAATAGTGAGGACATGTGGTGTTTGTTTTTCCATTCTTGGGATACTTCGCTTAGGAGAATGGTCTCCAGTTCCTTCCAAATTCTTGCAAAAGACATTATAATCTGTCCTTTTTTATGGCTGAGTAGTACTCTATGGTGTATATGTGTGTGTGTGTGTTCACACACACACACCCCACATTTTGTTAATCCACTCATGAATTGATGGGCATTTGGATTGATTCCACATCTTTGCAATTGTGAATTGTGCTGCAATAAACATTCGAGTCCAGGTGTCTTTTTGATGAAATGGCTTCTTTTTCTTCGGGTAGATACCCAGTAGTGGGATTGCTGGATTGAATGGTAGGTCTACTTTTAGTTCTTTGAGGAATCTCCACAGTTTTCTACAGAGGTTGGTACTAATTTGCAGTCCCACCAACAGTGTATAAGCATTCTTTTCTCTCTGCATCCATGCCAGCATCTATTGTTTTTGGACCTTTTAATAAAAACCATTCTAATAGGGCTAAAGTGATATCTCATTGTGGTTTTAATTTGCATTCCCCTGATGATTAGTGACATTGAGCATTTTTCATATGTTTATTGGTCATTTGTTTATCTTGTTTTGAAAAACTTCTGTTCATGTCTTTTGCTCACTTTTTAATGGGCTTATTTAGTTTTTTCTTGCTTATTTGCTTGAGTTCTTTATAGATTCTGGTTATTAGCCCTTTATCAGATATATGGCTTGCAAATATTTTCTCCCATTCTACAGGTTGTCTATTTGCTCTGTTGACTATTTCCAACAAATTCTTACAGAAAATGCATAAGCAACTGAATAAGCAACATCGACGTATTTTTAAAACTATGCTTCTGGACAGGAATTCTATCTTTTGCTTAACGTCCCAGAGTAACAGTATCAAAGGAGATAGTAGATATATAAAAACGCTTAAAATAGCATTGATTGCTATTAAATATTTATATATCCCTAGTTTTATGGCTCTCTCCCATCATCCATTTTTTTCCAAACTCAATGTTTCTATAAAGTCATGATGGGCTTAGAATTATGAAAAAGCAAATTATTATTTAGCAATCAAAAATAATTTAGTGATGATTATATGGTAGTTTAGTCAAAGAAAATAAGAGCTCAAAGATAATACTAAATACAAACCTCAAATGGGTAGACTCCAGTCTCACATTTACTAAGATGGTCTTGATTTATGTTTTTAAGAAAGAGCAACTTGACAAACTCTTATCTGAAATTCTGTATCCTGTTAAGCAAGCAATATCTTCTCTGTGCCATTTGGCAAAACAGTTACACAATGCTATATAGTATATTCAATTCTAACATTGCAAAAGCTTTTTTTAAGATGGGTTTTCTTACAACTTCTAAAGAATGGAGACTGAGTTTAATATGCGTTATTTAAATATTGAAAGTTTGATAAAGAAAATAATTGTTACTAGAAGTGTTATTATTACCAAAGTATACCTAATAAAGTATACCTTTTATCATCTTAACACCTGATAGCAGAGCTCCTCTTAGGAATGAAATATTTTTTGTTTGGGAAAATACCTGGAAAAGTCGCTTAGAGTGAAAGGTGAGCCCTCACACCATCAAAAAAGAAGGTTAAGCTGTTCTGCATGAGACTAGGGGAATAACTTATTTCTCCTGAGGGGAAGAGTCAAGACAGAGAGGTTCCAGGGAGATGGCAGGAGCTCAGAGGCCACAAGAACACCAGCAATTTGCAGAAATCTTAGGATTTTGGCTTCCCCATATGAAACCTTCACATGAAACTAAAGGTTCAAGCCAACTGTTTAGCTCTTGAAGGGTCTGGACTCTGGACATTGAGCTAACATTTGGGTTACAGACAAATTAAAATATTAGTTCACAAGGGAAGTTGCTGTCACAAATTTGCAGTCCAGAATATTAATAAAATATCATAGCTATATTTTTAATTTTTTAAAACATACAAAATTATGCCCTTTTGACTAAAGTAATAGTTTAAAAAGGAAAAAGAAAGGATAGTCTTCAAAAAAAAAGTGATGCAGGCTAGGCGCTGTGGCTCACGCCTGTATTCCTAGCACTCTGGAAGGCCAAGGTGGGAGGATCACTTGAGGTCAGGAGTTCAAGACCAGCGTGAGCAAGAGTGAGAATCCGTCTTTAAATATAGAAATAAAAATAAAATAAAATAAATAAAATAAAAACAAAAATGAGTGATGCAGAGTAAATGGTGTTACGGAGTTTGTGGATTTCCTGTTCTCTTAATGAAAATTGGGGGGAAACATCTCACGCAGAAGGATTTTATCTAATAGACTCTGTGGGTATTGAAATAAATACTGTACTTCCAGAATCAAATAAATCCTTCCTCAATAAGTCAGAAAGCATTTTCTTTCAATGTTGAATGGCAAAATTTAGGTACTATTAATAGTTTAAATCAAAAGACATCATTACCTGAAAACCTGGAAACACTTCACAGAAGATTAAGAAACAGACTGAACAACAGATATAATTGTGCTGGCAGATTTAAGAGTATTACTGTATAATCTGCTCTTCAGGATTTATCTTCAAATCAAATAGGTAAGACTCCTTGAAACAGCACTTTCACATGGCAGAAAGGAACATATAAATTTTAAAAACAGCAACAAGTCAAAAAGTAGAAAATCTGTATTCTGACTTCTCTTTGTTTCCTCTAACAATAAAATGTAAATTTGTTTTTGGTGGCTTAAGATGATCCTAAATCCTTCAGTTATTTAAAAATTACACTTCTTAAAGCCTTCAGAAGAAGTTTCCATATGATTGGTGCCAAAAGCAATACTATAGGAAATATGGATCTTCAAATCAATGAAGTAATTAGTGATGACCACGGGTCTAAAGAAACAAAAAGAGCAAAGAAAAAAATAAAATATAATAAAGTAACCAGTGACATCAGGACATGTAATAAAATTATGGACAGGAAAAAGGGTAGCTTAAAATGGGGGGTAGGTGATAGTCACGATGGAGGAATATTACAATCATACTTATAAACATCTGTAATTCTAGATTTATTCTAGAATTATCTGCATATCCAAGACATAATTATTTTAGTAATGTAATTCTACACAAGAGACTTTCTAATTATAGTATGTTTAGACATAAGACTCATTATTTTTCAAAACCAGTTGTCACAACCAACTCTAGGACTTCACAAGGTTACTTTCTGAGGGAGAATTGACATGTAATGGATGATTTTGGTTTGTCAATGAAATTCAGGAACCAAATGAGAACAGATAATTTTTTGAGATATAGCTACTGGATATCTATAACTCAGGAGACAATTAGATTCTGAGCTTGAAGGCTACAGTAACTAGGTGGCTGAAGAAATTTAGAAACTCTCTTCCTCCACCTGCCTTTAATGGCTAGTATCCGTAGTTCTTCAGGGTTCTCTCAGGGGTGCTCTCCTTTATTTCCTCAGAAATCTTACCTACTTCAAAGGCCTTAATTTCCAACTACACTTACTATCTGCCAGGCATTGTGTTAAATGCCTTGCGTATGATAGTTCCCTTTAATCCTTACAACCCCATAACATGGATGTTATTATTGCCACCATTTTATAGATAAGAAAACTGAAGCCTAGAGGTTAATTACCTTGCCCAAACTGTAGTAAGAGCCAGCAATCAAACCCAAGCCTGTGTTTTTCCAAACCTGGGTCCTCTAACCTCTGAGTTCTACTGGCAAGAGACTGGAGTATGGGGACAGGGAATTTACATGTAGTTTGAAAATGCCTCAGAGATAATTCTAATACAATCGTATCTCTCCACTTCACCTTTTAAAAACATATATTGATTACCGAATAAAGAAGAATAAAAAGACAAGTAAACCTCCAATTTGTGCTTAAGTGGTTTATATTTGCTTTTAGAAATGAGTTATCTGTTCTACCAACACTTATTCAAGAGAAAAAAAAAAAAATGAAATGAGTTACCTGGTCCCAAAGTTGGGTGTATTTACAAGGCAGAATAATCTGTGTGTTTTTATGTACATCCTATGCCTCTTTAATAAGACAACTGTCTGTTGAATGAATCAGGCCGTAGTCAAGTTACATCCTTGCAGTCTATAGTGGGGAGAAAAATGAACTACATGAGAAACATGAGACTGTGAGAGTGTAAATGAAAATTGAAGGCTTTCTTAGCCGAATTTACAGAAATCTAAATAGGTCTCTCCTGGGTTTCAGTAAGAGATGTTTGTTTATGTGCAGGGCTATACCAGTCAAGCCCATCAGTTAGACTAAAGTTGAGAACATTCCCTACAGATAGGATTGACAACCCTGTGACAAAAAACACAAAATCTTTAATACTTTTTGTTTGTTTTCCATAGTTTTCTTATTTTAAAAACATTGATGATAAAATGTTTTCTCCCTTAAGTTAAGACATGGTAATGAGGAAAGTCCAACAAACTGCCATGAGAGGAAAAAAAAGTCCTTACACAGAAAAGATTAAAAATAATCTAATGACCCAGGGTCATTACTATGCATAGCAATTACTATATTATGATGACTACAGCGATATCCTTCAGCATTATAAGCTTTTAAGGGGCTCTTTCTGGGCGACCTCACCAAGGCAGGAGAGTAGAAGGCAACCCGCTCCTATCCCCGCCATGACAAGAATTCTGGACCCATCCGCAGTTAAAGATCTCTTTCTCCCTACACTAAATGGTCCCAAGTTGCTAATTTTGGGGGGATTTTAAGTCCACTTCTAATTTTGTTTCCTGGCTTACTATGAGGCTATCGACCATTACACTTTACTGTTGCTACTATGCCTCACCCTTTCTAACCTGCTGCTGGCCGAGAAACAAGATAACCACGTTATCAGAGAAGGCATACGGTGTCTGTTTGAGACCCAACCCCAGGACCTGTTTTTCTGCCCTTGGCTGATTTCCCAAGTACCTCTTTCTTTCACCCCTCCAGCACCAGGGATTTAGTTGGCTTTCTTCTCTTCCTTTGGCACTGTCACCAAATGCTTTTCTCACCTGGCGTTCTTTTTCCTAGGCTGGCTATGAATATACTCTGTCCTTTCTTTACTATCTCCCAAGAAAAGAGTAAGTCCTTCTCTTTTCTTTTGTGAGAATTTTACTGTTACTCATTGTAAGGAAATATAGAGTGGACTACACATCTGGAAAAAAGGTCTAGGAAATCTTAAAATTTCTCATCATGACTTTGCTCTTAATCAGTTTTACTAAATTCCCTTTGTTGGCTGATCCCAGGAGATGCTCACTAGTCATTTCTTCCTCACTACACTCTGCAAAGGAAGGTATCTTATTTTCCTATGTCCAAAACCTAACAGCAAATGACACATAGTAGGCTTGCAATACATGCCAACTACCTTACAAGTTCAATGATTAAAAATGTCAAAACACTGAATTACAGAAGTAATTTAATGAACAAAGTTGATTATTAATCCATTTTCAGTCTAACATCAACTAACTGAATGCCTTGAAAAACAAAATCAAGCTAAGATTGAACATTCTAAAGAAAACACTGTCTTTGCTTCATAAAAAACCACATAAAAGAGTTTGGTGTTAAAAAGGTGATTTATCATTTTTATAGCAATAATACAGTACCCATTTTTCTTGTAATAACTAAAAAGAACTAGCTGTCAGTCTCATAGGAAAGCTAAAATTGAACCTTTCTTTGGCTCATTGCTTAGTTTTATCACGTTCTCCACTAAGAGCATTTGCAGCTGATTATGAATGCATTTAAAATAAGCCCCGCATCAAATGAGAAAGAATCAGATATCTTCTTTTTAAATAAGCCTCATCTGTAGCCTTTCAATTTTGTGACTAAAAATAAAACAAAGGCAAATTCAGTGGCCTAGCATAGTACTAGCGGAGACAGATAAGAATGATTGAAAAGAAATGTTTTTGTTTTTTTTTTTAAGTTGTTAAATTACTTGCTTTAGGAACAGTAGTAGCATCTCAGAGACAGATATTTTAGTTGGTTTCCAGTCTCCTCCTCCTCTTCCTCCTCTCCTCCAGACAGAGTGCTCTTTCTCAACCAACAAGCTTCCCTTTGTTTTGGCTTATACCACTGGCCTGAATAACCCCCCAAGCACCGGATACAATATGCCCATGGCTGAAAGCAATAAGAGCAGAGGGCAGAGCTTTGGTGCTTGGATCCCAAACATCTATTTACAAAAGTGATGAATTTTTGAGCAGTCCATTTTCTAAGGTGACTTGCATTTTAAATATAAAGAAGCAGTTAAGTTCTCATGAAAAGGTCACAAAACCATGTGGAATGACACTGCTGCAAATTCAGTCATCAACCACGGGCCTCACACCACAGACATACCCTCCGTTATCCTCTTAAATGCCCCTTTCTCTTCTGAGACAATTCCATACCACACCTTTCCTCACTCATCTCTGACCCCCCTATGCATTCTCTGTTTCCCTTATTCTCATTCCTCCCACTGATAAATCCATGTAGTCTATGGCCAGCTTTCTCTTCAAACTAAGTACAAACATAATCTCAACCATGCACTTGCATGTTTGTTGATGGGAGTGTAAATTGGTAATCCTCTTAGAAAAGGAACTGGGGTGGCTGGAAGACAGAAAGGGACGGAAACTTACTTTTCATCATATACCTCTCATTTTTCTACCATGTGTATATGTACATCCAGTTAAAAAGGAATGGAATTTAAGTTACTTAACAGTCTCTACTCCTGACTTCAAACCTTGCTCCACTGGTTATCCCCGTCCTCCCCAGCTTCACCCTCTTCCTTGGCTTATTCAAAATCTTTCATTAAAAATAGATAAAATTTTTAAAAAATTTCCCTTCTCCAAGACTTTGGGTTCCCTTCTAGCTACTGCCCTCTGTTCTCACCCAAGCCTCTCCAAAGAATATTTACTCTCATTTTCTCTTTCCCATTTCATTCTTATCTCAACCCCTCTACGACCAGATTTCTCCTGAAACCACTCTCCCTTTGGTCATCGACAGGTCCTGCTAACCAATCCAATCACGCCTTCTTAGTTGTTATCTTATGTCACCTCTGGTCCACACTGTTCACTACTCCCCGCTTCAGCTCTCTTCCTTGGCTCTCCTGAAGCCTTCATCTCACAATGTTCATTCTCAAACCCCTCACTGGATCACCCAGCTACCTTCCCTTTATCCTTAAATGTTGGTGTTTTCCAGAGTTCTGATTGTGACCACATTTATTGTTGTTGTTGCTTGTATTTTTTTCTTTTTTTCATCTATCTTTTGCCACCCAACCACTACCACAGATTAAACTACCTCTTCAGTGTTAATAACTCTCAATCTGGCTCTTCCGACAGACTTCTTCCTGAACTCCACTTAAATTTCCCACAGGCGGAATCATCCACTGAATACTAGAGTCCTCTCTTCCCTCACCCTGCCCCAACCAATCCATTAACAAATCTTGTACAGTCTACTACCCATATATACCTCAAATCTACCCACTTTCTCCATTACCTCTTGAACCAACCTAGTTCAAACTATTATCATCTCTTAGACTATAAACCAACTTCCTAACAGGCTCCATGCTTACTTAATCTCTTGCTCCTTTCCATTCTCTGTAAGGCAGCAAGAATAATGTTTTTAAAATTAAATTCCTTTTTAAAAAATTCAAAGTTTCACATCATATCTAGGATAAAATCCACACCTCTAATCACTGTCTATGAGGTCTGGCCCAGTCTGGCCCCTGCCTATGCCTCCTCTCTCATCTTGCACCACTCTCCTCCTTGTGCATACTCAGCCACAGGCTTTTGTCACTTCCTTTCACTTTCTCATCACACTCTCTCCTATCTCTGGGCCCTTACAACCGTTGTTCACTGTACCTGGAATACTCTTCCCTCTTGTTCTTTATATGGTAAGTACTTCAAATCATCCTGAAGGAGAAGTTACCAGTCCACTGGATCTAAAGTAGCCTCTCCCGCCCACCCTTGTTCTCTAACTCAGCATCTAATTTGTTTCTCTCAAACATATATTACAATTTACTTCCTGCAAGTCTTCTTGAAAGGAAAAGGAAGGTGCCATCTTCTCCTTTTCGTCTTCCTTGCATATCAGAACCAGAATATAATGGCAGGAGCTCAAGCAACTCAACAAATAATTGTTGCTAAAATGAACTATTAATTAAACTGGTGGGTGAATTCTTTCACCATTAACATGAATAATTCATCAACTCCATTTTCACACAATATAGTATAACACTCTTAAATTAGGCCCTAGTTTATCTTAACTATTCCTCTTTTGTGACTTGTCGAAAACCTTTCTAAAGAGAAAGAACTCAAAGTTTGGCAAACATTGACACATAAATACAGGCAAGTTTCAAAGACCTCAATGATCTTTACAAAACGAATTAGTTCCACCTGTACACCACCAGCAGACTTTGTATGCTCATTTTCTAGCATGAATAAACCACAATGCCAGGTAGTTAAACAGGATATTCCCAAGGTTATGTGAGTCAGTAGTAAAGGTAGGAATAAAGTCAGAACATTACATATTAAGCAGCCAGTTATAAAAGAAGTGTCAATAAAATGACCTCAATTAACTGGTCAATCAGCTATTTATTAGATAGATTTCAATAAATGCTACGTGAACTAAAAATACTAAAGATAAACAGTAGTTTACAACCATCTCTGCCCAAAGGGAGGTTAAAGATTTAAGACGATCTAAGATCCAAAAGGATTTAATCATCTCCATGATCTAGATTAGATCTAATATCTAATGAGCTAAGAAATCTAAGATACCACCAGATGATAAATATTTAATGAGTATTACAACAGAACTATCCTACAGTCAGTCAGTGGGAAGAGAGCTCTTTTCTAGCTGAAGTGGCTTGGCTTCACAAAGGAGGTAAGATTAAAATGGGCTCCTCAAGTTTGAAAAGATTTGCATAGGTGAGAAGAGGGGTATAAAGGAAAATACAAATCTCAGCACCCCCTCCCCTCAACTCCTTATGCAAAAGAGAAGTAAAGGCCTCAGGCACTTAGAAAGGACTGGGCAAATGCAAACTGTAACCTTAGGTCAGCAGGCTACTTCTAGCTCCTAAAACTAAAGTCTGTTCTGGTTCTACACTAACTGTATATTACAAGTTTATGTTCACAAGTGCAGGACAGAGATAAGATAGGACCAGACATTCTCCACCTACACAGGGATATCTACATTATTGATGCTTCTTTCACTCCTCTTTTGTCTTTTAACATTTGCCTTATCTTATGTAAAATGTAGATTGGGGAAAAACAGCCACAGGTTTTCCTGCCACTTTTTCCACCATGCCTTCCAGAAGCCCCAACTCAAAGTAATTATTGCTTCCCAACATTTTCCACTTTTCTCTAAAACACCTTTTTAAAGCCTTATATTATAGTTGTTCCTCTGATAACCTATATACCCCTTACAGCAAACATACTCAATTTATTTTTGTACTCCCCCAACTTCTTTTCACAAGTAAAGATCTTGATAAATAACAATATGGCAACAGCATAGTGTATGGCTAAGAACATAGACCTTGAAGACAGAGTTCAAATCTTAACTCTGCTGTTTATTAGCTATATGACCTTGGACAAGTTACTTAACCTCTGTGCTTCAGTTTTTTATGTATATAAAATGGAGATAACAGTAGGTATTTCTAGGGTTGTCAAATTTGCCTTAAAACAGTGTAAACACCATAAAAGTATTTATCAAATGCATAAAATCACTCTTTAGAGTGGAAAAATACTGAATATTCTATGAAAGCTGTGTAAAGCTTTATGATCTATATAAGGAAAAGCAAGATGTCAAAAGCAAAGCCAGTCTTTAGGTACGAACAGCCATATACAAATTTTTTTCTAAATCTTCTTACCTATGCCCTAAGGATTAGTGTGCCCTTTATAGTCTTCCTGATATTAACAATGGTTCTGTTTTAGTTTGACATTTCAATATTCTGAGAAAATCTTTAGTTCAGCTTCCTGAACAGCCACCTAATTGGTCTCCTTGCCTTTAATCTACCCTCCACAAGTCTCAGCCTAGTCTTTCTAAAATGCAAATCTAATGTTTTTCCACTGCTACAAACCTCCTCCATTCCAACTTCCTTAGGATAAAGTTTATTTATTTATTCATTTTTTGAGACAAGAGTTTCACTCTGTTGCCAGGGCTAGAGTGCCATGGTGTCAGCCTAGTTCACGGCAACCTCAAACTCCCGGGCTCAAGCCATCCTGCCTCAGCCTGGGACTATAGGTGAGCACTACCACGCCTAGCTAATTTTTTCTATTTTTAGTAGAGATGGGGTCTTGCTCTTGCTCAGGCTGGTCTTGAACTACTGATCTCAAGCAATCCTCCCCTCCTGCCTTGGCCTCCCAGAGTTGCTAGGATGACAGGCATGAGCCACCTCGCCCGGCCAGGATAAAGTTTAAACCCCTTAGCATTTCATATAAAATTTTCCTAATCTGGCCTCAGCCTAGTCTCCAGCTTCATTTTGCAACACTTCTCTACTCTCCATGAAACCTAAATCACCTGCCACAGCTCAAAGGCTTTTTGTATGTCATTCTTTTTGCCTAGAATACCTGCTTGTAAGTTTACTAAGGCTTTCATACAAAATAACACAGACTGTGTGGCTTAAACAATAGAATTTTATTTTCTCACAATTCTGGAGGCTAGAAGTCCAAGATGAAGGTGTTAGCAGGTTTGGTTTCTCCTGGGCCTTTCTACTTGGCCTCTTTGATATATCCTCACATGATCTTTCCTCTGTGTGTGCATCTCTGGTGACTCTTAAAGTGTCCAAATTTCCTCTTCTTATAAGGACATCTGTCAGACTGGATTAGGGCCCACCCTAATGGCCTCAACTTAATCACCCCCAAAGTCCTATCTCTAAATACAGTCACATTTTGAGGTTATGGGAGTTAGGACTTCAACATAAGAATTTGGGGAAGGCACAATTCAGCCCATAACAACTCCTTCCCCTTTTCTCTGCCAAGGCTAATTCCCATTTGTTTTTACAAGACTGAGGCTGATCTCAGTGTCCTTTCTCTGTGCTCCCACAGTACTTCTACACTGCTCTCTGCATGCTGCTATCCCATTGCTCAACATACTATCATAATTGTCCCTTTCCCTCTTCAGACTGTATTCCTTAGAGCAAAGACTATATCCCTAGCACTAGCACACAATGTTTGACCCACAGAAGGTATTTAATAAAGATTTGATTATCGAGGGGAAGTGAAGGAAAGAACATAGACCTTGAAGTTAGGTAAGCAGGATTCAAATCCTGGCTCTACCATTTACTTATCTTGTGACTGGGCACTGAATGCTGAACTTCCATTCTAAATAAGGCAGTCATAAAGATAAATGACTTAATTATAATAAAAGCCCCCAGTTGTGGGGTTGGTACACAGCAGGTGCTCAATAAATGTTAAAGGTTCTGATCTTGCCTGGTTTGATAACCAGTTCTACCACTTAGTAGCTAAATGACCTTGAGTATGTTTACTATCCTCTCTTTGCTTTAATTGCCTAGCTATAAAAACAGCACCTCATAGTGCTGTTGTGAGGATAACATAGGTAAAACATTTAGATGAGTACCTAGAACACAGTATTATATAAACGTTTTCTATATAAGAAAACTGCAGGTCTGAACAGATATGACTTAAACCATGAATAATTTAGTTCCTTTAATTACTAAGTCATTTAAATGTAAGTATTACCTTAATACCTCAGATTTCTTACCAACTAAACAGGATGGTAACTAAAGAGGTTCAAAAACTGGTACAGATGATGTAATGAGTGCTCAAAATAAACATGAATAATATATTATCATCTGTCTCATTCCTTATATTGGTGTTTAACATATTTTGGGCACTGAAATAAAATTTTTAAGAAACAAGTTTTTCTACTTTGTGAATATAGATATTAACTATTTGCAGTATAGAATAACACTCATTGGCTCGTATTTTCAACTGCAGACTCACAACACCTGTGAACTGGAAAAGACCCTTGTGATGAAAGTCCAATCCTATCACTTCTTACGTAAGTAAACGGAGATGGATTTGGAATGGGCTTTTAAGGTCTTACTGAGCAGCTTTGTGAGGGATGGGAACTGCAGACAGAACAACTTGTTCAAGAGCACTAAAGCAGGGTTCAAGACTTATTCTATATGCCCAAAGTGTGTTGGAACCAGTCTTCGGAAGTAACACTTAGCAAAGCCTTTTTTTTACCATTCGACCCTTAACATCTGTAATTTCTGAAGCAAGTATGTTACCTGACCTGTAACTTTGAAGGCAGCTCTAGATTTAAATTCCCACTTGTTACATTAGCCTCAGGTTAGTGCAACAGGTTTGCTAAAGTGATTAAGTGGGCTAATATATGCAGAGCTGGAATGCCTAGCAGATTGCAAGTATTCAAATGTTGGTTCTTTCTGACCTCTTCCATTACAAGAATAAAAGTCTGTAAGATAACAAAACACTGTCTTTCACATAGTACGTGCTTGCTGACTTACTGGACATCACTTGATTTTAAAAATAGGAAGCTGGAATAACTGCTGCGGTGATAAAATATCTGCATCCCTGCCCTTTCTCACCACCAGAAGTCCTTCACAATTTGTTTTGAAGTGTCACATCACCACCATTAACATGCTATTTAGAGATCACTGTAGCTCAGACTTCCAATTCAACAGCAAAGATTTGGGTCTGGGAAAAATGAAATAGACCAAGAACTGGAAGAATTCACTTCATTTTGTTTCTATGGTCCATTCCGGCTTGATGAATTTCCGGTAAAAAGTTACTTTTTTTTTCCGGTACAGAAACAGCAGGTCTATTGAGTTCACCCCTATTATTATGACCGAGAAAATGTTTAAATTGTTTGGGAGGTTATTTTTATGCTGGTACTATAAAGGATATCTGCCAATATCCATTATTCATGCTTCAAACTAAAGTCAACCGTTTTTCTTTTGAAAGATATGTGGTGTCTGGCTCAAAATCAAGTCCAAGGAAAGCCCAACTCGATTCAACACAGAAAGAGCTCGCTCCTCCCGGTTATATCACAGATGGCGACCGAGGCTTAAGGATTAATGCCCAGACACTAAAGCCACTCATCCTAGAAGATGGGGCTCCAGATGGATGCTGTCCCGCAGAGGATGAGAGGCTGCCCATCCTCGGAGGTACAGCTAAGGTGAATCCCGAGGCCAGAGCCCAGCGTCCATCACTTTGCACCCACACTTGGGAAACCCACTTCTCACAACGGGGCGGGGATCCAGCCCTCCAGTACCCAGCCTCCGGCTCTGTTGTCTGCGCGTGACCTCCGAGGATCGGAAGAGCGCGGGGCGAGGAGCCTCCTCCGCCTACAGGGGAAGTTGGCAAGGGCAAGTTCGAGTCGTGCGCGGAGGGTCACTCACGGAATGGCCCGCCGTCCTCCGTTGTCCGTCCGCGCTCCCTTGGAGAGATGTCTCTAGAGCGGCGGCTGAGAGCAGCAGCCGAAGCTGCCGCCGCTGCCAGTAACAGCCCGGGCGTGGCAGGGACAGACAGCCGACTTCACAACATCATCATTTGGCGACCTCAGTTCTGCAGTGACGCCGGATCAATGGCAGTCCCCGCGAAGCTGGGGAAGCTCGAAAGAAACCCACTCTCCCAACAGCCTTCACGGCCCCAGCGCACAACCTGCCGGGACTTGTGGTTTTCGGACCGCCCCGGCCCCAAGCTCGAAGGCCCCGCCTTCTCACTGCCCAGCCCAGGGGCGGGGCCGCAGCGACCCGGCCCGGGTGGGGCGAATGCCGTCCTAGCGGGTGTCCTGGGTCTGGGGCCGAAGTCCAAGGGGACAGTCCGGGTCCCGGCAGCACCGCCCTCTTGCGTCCCGCGCTAAGAGCGGGCCTAGCGCGCTCGCCTCGCCCCTCCTCGAGCCGGGCTCCAGGATTCCCCGGCTCGGGTCCTCGCCCGGCCCCGCACTGCTGGCACCCTGAAGAGAGTCGCTGGCCGTGGTGGCCGCCGGGGTAATGAAGGGAGGCGGGCCGGGGAGGGGAAAGTTTGGGGGCCGGAGGGGGACGGGAGGGAGTGCCGCTTGGTCGGCGCACGCCCGAGTAAGCCTGAGGCCGGAGCTGGCCGTCCCAGCTCGAGCCGGTGCTGGCGGAGCCGTGGCCGCGGGGCGTTCGGCGTGGAGACTGGCGCAGCTCGGGCTCATCGGGGAGCCCGGCCGCCGGTCCTCAGCCCGCGCGGTGGCGCCTGCTGGGTTGGCCGCCAGGTACTTGGGGCCCGAGCCGCCCGTGGTGCCCTGTCCCCGCGGCTCTCACCTTTGGCGGAGCTCGTGGGCCTGGCGCGTTTCCAAACAGAAGGCACCCTTTGGCCCCGGCTCTATCTACCACCTTCTGCGAGTTCGCTACAAAGTCGCTTCAAAGCAGGACTAGAAAGAACTTACAGAATTAAATGCTCAAGAGCCGTTTTGTCCTCAGTATTAAGTTCATCGTTGTGTTTTCTCCTCGTGGATTTGTCGGGCCAAGTACCCTTCTCCTCAAAACTTGATCAGGATTTGTGACACAGCGCCTGCCCAACACAGTGCCTGACACATAAGCGCTCAATAAATATTTGTCGAAAGCTTGAGCCACGATACTAAGTTTGGGGAAAATTCTGTCAAGCTGTGCGTCGCTATGCTCTTAATATTAAGATTTTACGGGTTCCCAAGATCACTTTGAAAATTACAGTAATTTTAAAGTTGAACGGAGACTTGAATCCGTATTTTTTTTTTTTTTTTTGCATTCCTTGTAACAGTGGCCTCTGTTGGATACCTCACTCAAAACCCGCGTTCTGTAAGTAGATGCGCCCTTTGGTTTCCGCAGAAAATGTTAATCTTTCAGATTAAAGCCTTGGAATGAACCATTGTATTATGGAACAAATTAAAATTATTCATAAAGCTTTATCATAATTAGCTTTTTGGATACAAGTGCAAGGGACTACACTGATGTACTTGTGAATATACTTAAAAATATGTCTCAAGTATGATTTTTTTAAAAAAGATTTATATTTATATCTAGTGAAATAGCATGCAGCGGAAAATTAGCATCAAATCCCCCACCCCCATACCCTTGGAAGGTGCAGCTGCTGCCTTGACCTCAAAATGTCTTGTAAAATTATCTCTTAACAGTTTGGTGTATCTAAGGCAAAAACCTCTGGGATTAAACTACTCCATTGGGACAATTCTTTTAATACTAACAACTCTCACAGATTGTGTCAGCTTCTTCTGAGCTTTTCTGAAAAATAGGTAATGGAGTTTCAAACTGTTTTGTTGTTCAAGAGGACAAAATCAGTAACAACTTGCTGATTTTAATAATTCTACTTTTTTCACTTTTGTATGCTGCTGAAAAAAGCAGCATACAAAATCATGATAACCAGAAAATTCAGGTAATCATGACATCCCTAACTTTTCTAATTGTGGGACACTCAGCTACAAGTGGTCAGGACCTTGTCCTCCTTGATTATCAATGTGTGTCCCCAGTACCCAGTAGCTGGTAGCTGTTCATTAAACACTTGTGGAATGAATGCTTGGCTGTGATAGATAATAGGGTAGTGACTTTCTGCGTGTGTATAGTTTCTTCATGTATTTGGATGTCTCCTTAGAAGACATTGCTAGAAGTGGGAATTTTACTGGATCGGGAGGTGTGAATATTTTCATGGTTATTGAAACATTGCCAACTTGCTTTTCAAATGAGCCTTACCATTTTACACTGCCATCAGTATATTTGAGTATACCTTTCAGAGAATCCACTCAAGCTTTTATATTGATACAGTGCTTGGCAGTTATGAGCACTTTCAAATGTATCTCATTTGATGCCCATCACCTTGTAAGGTAGGCAGGGTAGGCATTGCTTCCCCCTTTAATAGCACAGCAAGCTCCAGGGCCTTAAATTCGTGGTAGTGAAGGCAGGTGACAACATAATTATAACTTTTCAGTTTCTTCCTCCCATTCTCTACCTTTGGTTCATGTGAACATCCTGAATAAATTCATTTCTTTCCTTAGCAGTAAAATTGGATACTGCTCTATAGTATTTATGGTTTACAAAATCTTCTTTTTCTCATTTTGCTCAGATATTTGTAGATGCCTTCATCAAATTGGGGAACATCATTAAAATGAAATATGAAGCACAATTTAGATGAAAGAGATATTGGGAATACCCTGCATTAGCAAACAGTACATTGCCATCCTTTCTATCAGTAAAGATCTGGAAACCTTTGATGGTGCTTTTATATTCCTTGAATCCGAAGAAGTTACCATTAATATTTTAAACCTCTGTTGCAGAATCTCACAAACTATTCAGATCAATACTCTCAGTGAAAGTAGACAGAAATTATTTGCATTATAATTTGCATATCTTTGATATCAACAAATTTCAAGAATAGAATTGAGAACTAAAATCATAAGGTAAAAAAATTTTAACCTACAAAAATGTTATTTTCACATGAAAACTAAAAAAAATTCTCCTTTTTTCTAAATGTATGGCAATAAGAACACATTAATTCCTAGTGTGTTACTCTGATTCTTTCCCATATTTGCTGGTCAGGGATCCCAAATGACTTAGTAGGTGATGGTAATGACTTAATCCAATTAGAAAGCTTTGGAATTCCTCAGAGTTTAGTTATAAGTAGAACCATTGGAAATTCTTGGTGTTTATTTGTAAGTGACACCATTTGTATCAAAAGGAGTCCAAATTTGGTTTTCCATATTGCTTTTGCATTTCCTCAGGGTTTTTTTTTTTTTTTTTTTTTAAAAACAATAGAAAAGGTAGAGAAGGAGAGATGTAAGTATATTGAGGCTTTGGAAATATTCAGAACCTCCCTTCATTTTCACTCTGCTTTTCTGTTGTGATGTCAGATCCCGAATAGTGTTCAGTAAAAAGAAATGCTCTTTAAAGACACTTTTTAGGAATATCTCTAATCCTTGTGTCAAGGAATAGCTGCCTAAATATCAGGTGGGTTTATGGCAACTAGTTCTTCAAGGAACTTTTATGTGAATCTGAATTATTTTGCTTTTGTGTTTTATAGGAGGGTATTTCTGCATCTTGAAGGTGAAACAAAAATATTCTTTGGAATAGATGGATTTTTGTCACTTTCTGTGAACTAAAGCGATTCAATGTCTCTTTTGGTAAGTTTTCATTAACATAGGTCTGATTTTGGGCTGTCATAGTAGTTAGACGTTAATGCAGAGCCATAACAAAAGGCATGTTCTGGCTGGGCGTGGTCGCTCAGGCCTGTAGTCCCAGCAATTTGGGAGGGTGAGGTAGAAGGATCGCTTGAGGCCAGGAGTTTGAGACCAGCTTGGTGAGACATCACCGAATTAAAAAAAAAAATTTTTTTAATTTTAAAAAAATTTTTAAAAAACTCTGAGATGATGTTTTGACCTGCATAACTTCTGGTTTTTAGAAATGAATTAAATTATCATTGAGTTTTCGTCTCCTTCAAAAAGAACTTTTATACTATCTTAATATGTTCGTTATTCCAATCCTTTGTCCCATACCCACTTTTTCTCATTCATACGTTGTACTTAGATGTGGCTCTCCCATCCAGTTAGTTATGCTTTATTCTTTAAATCTTTCAAAAATCTCTTAATTCCCATCTAACTAAAGGCAAGCAAAATAGTATTAAAAATTAGTCCTTTGACTTAACAATCAGACAAAAAACATTTGGTTCAATGTATAATATGAGGTATAGATGCCAGCTGGTTTTCTATTTATATTAGATCCATGATATCTACTTTAGATTAATTAGCTTGAGGATTTCATTCTCTCTTATATACAATATAATATTTGAATAGGAAATTTTTATATTGACAGTGATCTTTTAAAAAGCCATGAGTATATTTGTATGATGATTTGTAGTTTATAGATACTTTCATATATTTCTTTCATTCTTTAAAATTGTGAGCAATTGGCAGGGCAGGTAATGTCATGCTCATTTTGAGTTGGCCCAAGATTGCAAAGGATTTGAACCAGGTCTCAGACTTATATCTGCCGAACTACTCCATCTGTTGCCAAGGCTGAGAGGCAGAACTGTGAAGTTAGAAGACTGTAATGTTAGTTATAGGGAAAATATATCACACATTACTTTAAAGTAAAGCTTTACTTCTTAAAAAGGAAGCTTTACATATCTGGAAAATACACGGAGGTGGAGTACCTCCTCTAAAGTAGGGATCAGCAACTTTCTGTAGAGGCCATAGTACTTGTGTGCCATATGATCTCTGTTACAACTACTCTTCTGCTGTTGTAATGTGAAAGTGGCCATAGGCAGATGTAAAGGAATGAAAATATTCCAGTAAAACTTTATTCACAAAAATGGGGTAGGTCAGATTTGGTTCAAAGGATTAAGATTTACAATTTTGTATCAATTTGTAAGTTGGAGAAGATACAAAAGGGCATTTAGTCTAGTCCTCTCATTTGATAGAAGAGGATTCTGAGATTCAGGGGACTGTGCGGTTGCCTAGGGCTTCCAAATTTTGGAAAAAGGGTATCTTAATCTATTATTCTGTGACTATGGATTTTGTGAAAAATGTGATATGACGTGGAATAATGAGTAATTTATATTTGTTCACTTTGTTAATTTTAACTTTAAATTATTAATACATTTTATCTGCAGTGATGAAATATTTTAGAATCTTTTGACTCAAAATTTTCACTTTTTTTTCCTAAATGAGAAATTTGTACAACTGAGATACAGTTGATGTTTTTACTTATGGAGGATTTCTTCCCCATTCAAGTTTTACCCTCTCTTTGAGAACTAAGAAATGGTCTTTCCAAAGGAGTAGTATATGTAAAATATTTTCTTTTAGATTCTTTGTAAGTTCCAACTGCTTTTTATTATACTTCACTATTATGATAATGGATAAAGAAATTATATTCAAAAATATTTTGAGGGAGCTTTCTTTTGGATAATATAAAATCATTGTGCTGACCGAAAGAGATTAATATATAGATTCTTCATGAGCTGTTATATTCATCAGCATCTGATTGATACAGCATGGATATAAAAATGATCTGAAGGATAAGATATTGTTATTTAGTGATTTTATAACCTGGGCAGCTAATGAATATGCTAACATTTTTTAGGAGGGGAGGGCAAAAATATTGTGCCTTGTAATATGGGATGGTTTTACCTGTCTTCATATCTAATAGTGATTACTGTCTTGGGCTATGAAAATTTTATATAAAGATGAGATAGAAGTCTACCATATTTTATAAAATGTATAAAATATCCATTTTTTAAATATATAAAATATAGAAATGTTTTCTAAATTTTCATAAACTGACAACACAGATCACAACTCTTATTTTGAGAATAAATTGGGATCAATTTAAATTTTTAAAAAATGCCCAATATGTCTTAAATTAACTTCTCTTTTATTAATGTCAAAAAAAGTGACAGGCATTTTTTAGAGAGAATGAATATTTTAATATTCTTCAATATATTTTGATGTTTGTGTCAGGGTTCTCCCAAACCATCCCCAGGTCTGATGATTTGCCAGGGGGGCAAATACTCATATCAAAGAACTTAGCATATACTCGTACTCACAGCTAAGATTTATTAGCAAAAGGATACAAAACAAAATCAGCAAAGGGAAGAGGCATGTGGGACAAAGTTCAGAGGAAACCAGACTCAAGCTTTCAAGAATCTTCTCTCACGCTGGGTGTGGTGGCTCATGCCTGTAATCCTAGCATTCTGGGAGGCCAAGGCAGAAGGATCCCTTGGGTTCAGGAGTTCAAGACCAGCCTGAGCTAGAGTGAGACCCAGTCTCTACTAAAAATAGAAAAATTAGCCGGGTGTTGTGGTACATGCCTGTAGTTCCAGCAACTCGGGAGGCTGAGGCCGGAGGATTGCTGGAGCCTAGGAGTTGAAGATTGCAGTGAGCTATGATGATATGATGCCACTTCACTCTAGCCCAGGTGATAGAGCAAGACTCTGTCTCAAAAAAAAAAAAAAAAAAAAAAAAAAAGACTCTTCTCTCAATGGAGTCACATAGGATGAACTTGATTCCCCTAGAATTGAGACATGTGAAATGTTGCCTACCAGGGAAGCTCATTAGAGGGGCTTTTGTTGGGGTACCCTTTATTCAGAGGTAACAAAATTCTAGTCTTCCAGAAAAAAGCATAAGCCATATTATTTGGACAAACAGTGTGGGCACAGTGAGCCGTTCTTATCAGGGAATGATGGGAACCCTCCCCAAATCCAAATTCCCAGATACCAGCCAAGGGTCAACCTTGTTAGCAGGCCTTTTCTAAGGATAGCAGTTCTAGGCCTGCCTGTGTTAACTCTTTTTTGCACAATGGTGTTAATCATTGTTGTAAAAAATTCAGGGTAAATGTTGCAAAAAATAAATACCAAATATAAGATATAAATGATCTAACTGGTGATTGTTTTCAATGTGAACTACAGTAATATGTATCTTCAAACCTGTTTTATTAGAAATGTTATTCACCATTGAAAACCAGTAGAAACTTTGCAGCAGAATCAATTCTACAGCTATTTTGACATTGTTAGCTTCTGTTCTTCAGGGTGAGTTATACACCAGTGAGAATACATACCAAATTATTGTGATAGATTGATAAAGTATACAGACTGTAGGAATTCAACTGAAAATAATCAGTAATATAGGCTATCTGGGAAAATGACTAGTTTGATTAGTGAGAAATTTGGCATATTTTAAAAGAAGGGAAATTTGATTACTTTTAAGTAACTGACTACAAAGTATTAAGTAGATTGGATGGACTTAAGAGACTCATTTGATATTATGTGTTAATGTTCATATAATAATGAATATTCATGAAATGCTTGAAAATATTATAAAAGTCTTTCATACAATGTGTTTATACTTTTCTTTTGACATACCTTTTCTCCCTAAATAATATAAAATTGGCTTAACCCCACTAATTGACGGTGTGATAAATCACCCGTAAGTGTTACATTCCTTATTGGCAATATATGATGACAGAACCGTGGCTTAATATGAAGGAAAATGTAAATTGTGATAATAGAAGTGAGTCTCTTTTAATTTGCTTTGAGTTGATACTAGAGATGTTTGTCACCTTAAGAAACAAAATTGGTTCCAAATACACTCAATATGTGTTTTAATGTAGATAAACATGGTTCTTACACTTAAGAAAAATATCTGAGGATCAAAGTAAAAATTGTAATGAATACAGCAGAATAATCTTTAGCTAAATATTCAGAAGAAAACCTCAACAGTAATGAAAGAGTTAAAAATTAACACCAACTTTTAAGATGAATTGATATTATGACCTGAAGAGAAGAGAGGGCAAGGATCAGAGACAGTGCCAAGTAAAATTCTAACAGATGTGAAGTTTGTCTTCTGCACACCCAGCTACTCTCCCTTCTCTCCCATGCGGAGTACCTCCATGCTATGGATCCTGGCTTCAAGTCCAGGTTCCTGCATGCTGCCCTTTGTCTCTGCTGCCCATGCCAGTCAACCTTTTTGTGTCTGCACAAAACCCCTGCTTATCCTCTGACTTATTTTTCCCTTATTTAATGTATTTCTCACTTCCAGGATTGTTTCTGCACTTCAAGAACACGAGTCGAATCTCTCAGACCTGAAAAACAGTCTGAAACCAGTATCCATCAATACTTGGTAAGAAAATGGTTGAGTACAAATCGTCCTTTGCCTTCTGTAATACCATTCACTCCTGGTTTTCCTATATCTCTGTTTCTTTCCAGTGTCTTTTTCTTCTTTCTCCTGCTGTTCTCCAAGAATCTATAACTAGCCTCTTCCCTTCTTCCTAAACTGGCTCTCCCTAAAGAGTTTCACCTATTCCTATGGCTTCAGTTGCTCAGATTTTAGATTGTCCTGGAGCTACCTCAGGTTTCCTGAGGGCACGCTGGCATCAGGCAGAACCGATGATTCTCAGATTTTTACCTGCGATCCCCGACTCTTTCCTGGGCACCAAAAGTGTCTATAGAATACTTCAGGTTGGGTTTTTCAAAGGCATCTCTACTCAGTTTGAGTAAAACCTTGATCGTCTCTCAAACTTCACCAACTGCTTTAGCTAATGAAAACCCATCTACTGTGTCATCCTAACTAGAAGCTTTCTGGTTATCCTCATACTGACTCTACCTCTGCCCCCATATTTATTATACACCAAGTCTTATGAGTGTTTCTCTGCAATGAGTCTATCTCTGAAATGCCCTTGCATCTGTCCGCTACTTCCCATGAGCACTGCTGGAATTCAAGACTCATTGTCTCTCACCTGTTGCAGGGGACTCATTGCCTCTTGTCCCCTAGACACCCCTATAGTCTTCTCCCACCACTCATATCAGTGGTCAGTACTGCTACTAATACAGGCCTGCTTGTGTCCCTGTCCAGCTTTAAAACTTCCACTGGCTTCCTAAAGCCCATGGGATAAAGCCCAAACTTGCTAGCATGATGTAAGGACTCTTAATGGTGTAGAATATGTCTGACTTTTGAGTTTCATTTCTTGCTACAGAGTCTTAGCACATACTGTCCTCTCTCCTTGAAATACTTTTCTCCCTCTGAAATTTCTCCCAATCCATATAGAATTGGTTCAAATATCACATCTATGAAGCCTTTCCACTTACACTTTTTGTTCCATTATTCTCCTGTATATCGTAGACATTACCATAAAATAGTACTTACGATACTATCTCATGATGATTAGTATCTATGTCTCCCCAGTTATAATGTGATCCCCATAAAAGCAGGCATTATGTCTTACTCATCTTTATCTTCTGTAGGCAGTGCCTGATACATTAAAGGAATATGCTTGGTAATAAATATTTCTCTGGAATCTTTTTCTCCCTTAATCCATATTTTATACTACAGTTTTTACTACAAAATGGAACCTGTCTTGCAGATGCCTTATTTGCTACAAAGTAAGATAATCCCAGTTAATCTTGTTTATAATTTAATGCAGTCCTATCTTCAGCTGTCTTTATTTTTGTCATTTCACTTTTTCTTCACTAATACCCTAAAATCTTCTAGTTACTTGCCTTTTAGTACAATAGACTATAGTGTCCAACCTGAGTTTTAATTCAAGTAATACCCTTCAGGTCGAGGTTGTGTTGAGGTAGAAAGTAAAGTGACTGTGTTGACTCCATGCTGTTACTGAGAGAGAGTCCTGTAACTCAGGGAACTTCTGCAGGTGCCACTTGGATCCTTCGAAGCTCCAGGTGGGAGCCGTTTTATACTTTAAGGAGCTAAATCTTGCATCTCTGTTATTGGAGTTAGACTAAAATTCTGAGTGAGGGAAGCAGAAGCAAATTCTCTGAAGTCTTTTGTGGAGGAGTTGTGTAATGTAAGTTGACACCAGCTGGAAACTGGTGCCTGATGATTAGAAGAACCTTTCTGGGCTCTCCCTGAGTCATGCTTAAAAACACCATCTGTTGTCTTTTGTTTGGGCAACTTGTAGTTATCCCTTGGCCTGGACCCTATAGACCGGATTAAATTTTACGTTAAGATGTCATGTTTGGAGGACAGTCTGGTTTTCTAAACAATTTGTGTCTCCTATAACTGTGGAAAGCTCTCTATGTGTAGAAAAGCCCATTTTCTATAATTGACCTTTGCAAATGAAAGGCTGTGATGTTTGAGTTGAGATGCTGCTTTTTAGAATAATGCAATTTTAGCGTTTCGGTGATTCATGAAAGGCCATCTAGTCCAATTTTCAGCCTATCCAGGGAGTGTTCTCTACAATATCTCTGAGAGTTAATGTAGAAATTTAAATAAAAAGAGCTCCATCATAGAAAATAAAGTAAAATGGAAAGCTGTGTTTCACCATAAGTGAAAGTCTGGCAAAAATCTCTCCAAAACCACTTCAGTGTGACGTTCACTGGCTTGGGTATTGAACCATGATGTGGGGTCTGTTCCTCAGTCTCCCGGAATCAGAAACTGGATTTAGTCAGCAAACCTAAAGTGGATCCATATTTTAGCCTCAGACCCACATTAACAAAGCAATTAGACTGATTTATAAACCCAGTCTCCCAGTGTCAGAGGAAATGGTGCCCTTACATTGTGTCATCAATCCACTCTTTCTTTATAGTAAAGTTCCATCAGAAACCAAATCATAATTAGAAGTAGTTTAATTTATAAGGGAGAACTAATGTCAGGTGTCAAAAGTACCTGAAATTCATATCACAGTATTTTCTTCTGCTGTAAGCAGACATCTGTAGGCATCAAATCCTTTCTTTTGCTAGCCTTCCATTTGCTGACCATTCCATCCTCACTTCCAGTTCTTGGGTGTACCTCCCTGTACTTCAAGTACTGTCTACGGTGGCCATCCAGTCCCAATTCGAATATGTCAGTGGAGAGAGGATGATATGAGAAGGCAGCTTGTTGCCTGACCCGCTGTTGGATGGCATCAGTTACTGCAAATTTCTTACACTGAACTGAATTATGCTTCCTGTAGCTTCTATCTCCTCAGCTCAGCTCTGCTCTTTGAACAATTGTATTTATCCTTCTACGTTAGTCTTCTAGTTACTTGAAAATGGCAGCTATATACTTAATATTATCTTTTCCGGATCAACTATTCCCAGTTCCTTCAGTGTTGCCAGAACCTTCACCAAGATGTTTGGTTTTCTCTAGACCTCACTATTTTGCACTGTTCCTGTTAAATTGTCGTGTCTCAATTATCCATGGTGCTCCAGATACTAACTAATCATTTCAGAATACAGTGAGACTCATCTCGTTCACTCTGCTCATTTTGCTTCTGTAAATGTAACTCGATAGTGTGCTATTATGTAACCATCTTTGTCATGCTATTGACTGAAACCTCAAGGTCATAAACCTGGTATTCTCAATTTTGTATTTAGGCCATTCATTTTTTTTTTTTAACTTAAGTGTAAGATTTTGCATTTATCCCTGTAAAATTTTACTGATCTGGGCTTATTCTTTCAGTTGCTCAAGATGATTCTGAGTCCTGATTTGTTCTTTCAGTAATTAGCTATGCCTAGCAATACATAATCCATGCTTTTTTAAAAAACAGGCCATTTGCATTTTCAGGAAGTCATTAAAAATTTAACAGAACAAGGGCAAAGACCCTGCCATAATTTTTGCTTTCTAATTCTCTAACTAGTCATCAAATCAAAAAGAGAAGTGAGGTTAGTTTGGGATGATTTACTCCTAGTAAACCTGTATTGTCTTCATGTGATTGCCGTGTTGTTTTCTTAAATGCCCATAATTCATCTGTCTAATAATTTGGTCTTAGACTTTACTGAGCAGCAGCATCAAGCTTGCCCCTTTGTAGTTTTCTCCCTTTTTGAAAATTAGGTCAGTGTTTGACCATTTCCATTCTGGTTTCTCATCTGAGTTCTACTATATCTGCAAATTTAATATCCTAAATGTAATTGCCCTTGGCCTGGAGATTTGAACCTATTTAAAACAGCCTATTTGGGGCTTTGAATACTTACTTACAACATATGCGCCCCTTCTAGTTTAAAGAAGACTATTTCCCTAGTGGAATAGATGGAAGCAAAATAGAGGCTGATTAGCTCTGATTTCAGTAACATTATGCTGTGTTTTCAAGCGGTGAATGGTAAGCCTCGGTTTATATGTCTGTAGCCTTCCTAACAGCTTACAGTTTAAAACCACTTTAAAATTTTAAAATATTGTTATATTCTCTCTCATATGTGTTCTTTAAATCTGAGTTTATCTGAAGACTCCTGTTGTAAAGAAACTAAATTGATTTATTTAGATTTCTTTTCTCATTGGGATTATTTCCAGTTGTATAATAGAATTTCTTTTTACAATCTTTCATTCTTCTTGAACAATATTCACCTTTATTCATCCTTAGTCATGGGCTTATAATTATTTTTTTCTGCTCTCTTAAAAGTTTAGGGAATATATAATCCTTTTGTCACAGTTTCTTTTCTTTTTTTTTCAGTTTAATGGTCTCAATTGGCTTTATTTGCAATTCTAGAATCAGATAACACTTCATTCCATAAAACAGAATGAATATGTTCCCTTCTGTCACTGTTTTAAACTCCATGTCTTTGTCCTGAGTAAAAAGAGTCAAGGATGTGAAAAGTAGTTAGCATAATTCCTAGCACATAGTAATGTCATTTTTCTTTCCCCCTTTGTCCTTTTCTCCACCTTGGAGGCAGTAACAAGATTCCTGCCACCTGCTGGTGCCTGTAAAAGCTCCTAAGTGTCCTTTGGGGTACTAGTGTGTTTGAGAGACCCTCGTGACTATCATATGAAGCCAGTGGATTAGGCCTCTTCTTTCTCTTGCATGCATGCTGTTTTACTACCACTGTATTCAGGTGCAAACCGAAGACTCTCACTCCAAAGCACCCCATAAGACCTCATTTCAGTACATGGTCATTCACTCAGGAGGTCTATACCCTATTCTCCTATCTCCTTAGGTTTAGTTTTCTTTCTGACTTCCTTTCTGATTCATTCCATATTGTAAAAAAAAAAACTTCATCAGCAATTTTAATAGGCTGCAGTGTAGAAATTGTTCCGTGACTGTTACTGTTAACACGTCCACTAGCAGAGTATGTCCCCTGTATGAGAGGTGGACATAGTGGGCAGCCACCCTAAGCAAGAGCGCAAGCTTAGAGTGTCCCTCACAGGTCCCTGCAGTCTTCCATTAGTACAGTTACCAGCTACCCTAAGGAATCAGCAGCCATTCTTAGAAAATCTTAAAAATTTTACTTGAAATTGCACTGGAAAGTATTCCTTGCCATCTGTAAGTCTGCTTTTCCTGCCCTTTCATCTTGTATAGCCTGATAGCTTTCTAACTAACATCAGTTAACAACTGGTAAATTCCTTTAGGTCTTAAAACAGCCCCAGCCATTTTCTGACTAATACCCATCTATGTGTTTGAAATACAGTATCAGTATTTTATATTGGGGTGAGGGGCCAAAATGGTTCATACCTATTTTGTTTCTATCTTTTAAAAAAATGCAGGTCGATGAGCCAACCCTTTCCTGGTTGCCTCCATCCACTAGAGCCAGTGAAGTGATACGTTCCACCAATGTTTCTCACTATGAGCTCCAAGTGGAAATAGGTAATAATTCTGGATTTCACATAATTGACCCTTCATTGCTAGAAATGAAATTGATGACAAAGGATTATTTTGCAGGCAACTGTTTTTCTGTTGTCACCTACAGTATAAAAATGGATACAGATTGTGTCAATCAAATGGATTTAATTAATTTTATGTCTGTCTTAAAATAATGGTCCAGGTTTTTTTCAAGATTACTGTTTAGAGTTTTTCCTTTTCTACTTAAGTATAATTAGAGATGGAAGACTCTAAATATTTATTATTTGTGTCTGTATTGTGGGAAGCTTCTAATTTTATGAATATAATTTATATGGGGTATGAAATAAAATCAAATCACGTAAATCTTTTCAGTTATAGTCCATTGACCAAATTACTTTTTAATTTAAAATTTTACCTAAAATCCCATTTTTAGTAGAAAGCTTTTTCAGTTAAGTATGGAATAGGATGGGTTACTATTTATAGCTTTGTATATGTGAAACATTTGCTCTGTGAAACATTTAATATTCAGAAACATCTATTAAATACTACAAACCAGTTACTATATTAGGTGCTAGGGATGCAAAGCCATGTAAAACACCTGAGGAGTTCACATGCTCTCTGGGCAGATGAACACATAAGATAGCTTTGTTTTATGCACCAGAGGGTACTCTAGTAGAGATGTGTGCTAAGTGTTATGGGAACAGAGAAGATGGAACATCTAACCAACCACCTTTGGGAGTCAAGAAAGTTGGCAAAAAGGAGCTAAATCCTGAAGAATGAAGAAAAGTTTCCTCAATATTCTCATTAGAGTTTTTGTTACAAACAACAGAAGACAATCCTGGTTGACTAAAGCAAAAAAAGAATTTTTGAACAATATTGCTAATTCACAAAATTATTGGCTAGAGAAATGAGTTTGGAAGAAACCAAGAGAAGCTGTGACTGGGACCAGAATTGTGCAATAGGAGCAGGCTAGTTAGCGTACTACCTGGCAGGGGCCTTCTGCCACCAGCCATGGGGCCCAGTACAGGGAGTTCTGACTGCTCCTTTTGGAGCTACTAAATCAAAATTTCATAGGAATGGGGCCTATGCATAAGTATTTTTTTTTTTTT
>RJWJ010015046.1:0-36879 GCA_004363605.1 Indri indri | reverse complement strand
CCAACTCGAGAAAGTAGAAAACTATAAGGCAAATGACCAGGTTTCTTCAGTAAATATTAATAAATGTCATACAAAGGAGGAGGAAGTGCTGTAGATCACAAGAAACTTAAAAGGTATATCAATGAAAAGCAGTATTTGGTCTTGTTTGATTTCTGATTCAAACAGACCAATTATTTTTAGATAATCATAGAAAATTGAGCACTGTCTGTATATTAGATATTAATGAATTATTTGTTAATCTTGTTAGATGTGATAATAGTGTGGTAGTCATGCTAACAGACAAGCACTGCCTGTGACATATACATACCTAAGCATCTATAAGTAAAATAATATGCTACCTGGTACCTAAAATTATCTGAAAAAAGTAAAAGTTTGGGTAGGCACGAAAACAGAGATGAAACAATAGCAGAAAGCAAATTGTTGTTGAAGCTGAGTGAGGAGGCATATGAATTCATTGAAATATACTTGCTATTTTTGTGAGTGAAAATTTCTGTAATGAGTAGTTTTAAAAGTGAAATTGAAAATTCGAAAAGAAATTAAAATGGGATGGTTCCTGATCCAGCCTACTCCAAAGACTTGGAAACCCCAGAGGGTGGGGGTCAGTGCCAGACAAAGCCATTGCAGGCGATCAGCATACCTGTGGGACCTGGATGCTGCTTGCACACTAGCTTGTGGGAGGTGAGAGACTAGAAATCACCTGCACACTGGGGACAGGTCGAAAAGGGTCCTCAGCCCAAGCTGAGATGGAAGCATCTCAAACTTTGTAACACAAAAAGTTACAAAATCAGCAACATTATATCGGCCATGTGCTTGTTTTGCATATCATTGAGACTTTTCCTAAAATATATGGTTAATTGCTTATATTACATTGATCTATTTTATACAATTTAATTCCATTCAATTTAACAAACATTATGCTCCTGGTGATCAAGGTACCTTGGGTGTGGAGGTGGGGGAGCTGTGACTACTAGAAAGAAAAAACACCCTGCCCTGCATTTTTGGTGCTTACAGTCTAACGGAAGGCAGGCAAACAACCAGAGAAATGTGGCGTAAGTGATAAGAGAAGGGCATGGGTGACTGAAGAGAACGTAAGGCCGTGCTATCACCCGTCATGGAAAACTACCGACTTAGCACAGACAGCCTCATTTAAGTCCTCTCTCCTCTCACTCTGATGCCAGGGTTCTGAGTCCATTTACAAGCACGATCTCACCTTCTATGCAGTGCATGAAACTCTCTGAAACAGGTTGGTACCTTTGGACCACTAAATTGAATGTAATTTTTATGTTACTGTATAAAAATACTCTCACAGGAATTGTACTATTGCTATGTTGTACGTGTGTGTAGAAATGTTAAAAATGTCTTTGACTACACATCTGTAATCATCATTAGTAAAGTAATAAAAGTTTCTTATTCTAATTCTACTCTTGAATATTCGTTATTTGAACCTGCTGTGTGCCAGTCACTGTTCTAGGCACTTCTGATGAAGAAGTGGACTTCGGAGATAAGGTCCTTGCTTTTATGGGGCTCCTATTTAGATATTTGGAAATTAAACCAATAATAGATACAATTATTTCAAATAAAGGGTAACCAGAAGGGGAAGGAGGGAGGGGAGCAGTACCAGAATAGTCCAGAGGGTTCACGCTTGGTAAACTAAATTTGAGCTGTGTCCAGAATGATACGGAGGCAGCCATGTGAAACAATAGGGAGAGCTTCAGGCAGAGGGCACAGTAAGTGCAAAAACCCTGGGAAGAAACCTGGCTTAGTATATCCAAGTGGGTTGGGAGTGGGGAGAAAGCCGGCATGCTAGAAGCAAACTGACCTGGGAGATGAGTGTACCGCATGAGGCTAGAGAGAAAGTTAAGGCTGTGTGAGTAGGGTAACCATGCATCTTGATTTGCTGGTATGGTCCAGTCTCAGTTTGTACCTGCTGTCCTCTTGTTGACTAAGAGAGCCCCTTTCATCTCATGAGTGTCCCAAGTGGGACACTCGTGAGTGTATAAAAGATACAATCAGCCTACTCAGACTTTGGATTCTATTCCAAGTACAGCGGGAAGTGGTGATTTTAAGCTAGAGAAAGACAAGATTTACCTTTTGAAAGAGAACTATATGATTTTATGCAAACTGTGAGATGATTTTTCCCTGTTCATGATAACTAGTACAGATGACAGCTACCCTGAATTTACTGGGCCTAAAGAGGCAATTTCCCAGGTATCTAACTCCGATTTTTTTCACATGACCACATAATGCAAATACACATGCATCTACTATTCTCTATCTCAAGACAATGGAAGAATATAAAAGTATGTAATATTTTGTAAACTTCCTTTTACTAAATACTTCTCCTTATCCCCTTATATCTGTAGTATTAAACCAACAGGCCATTCATCTTCAGGGGACATAGTGGTGTATTGTTTAGGTAACATGATGGCACAGTGCTAGGAGCATTAGATTAGAAGGAAACGCCCCATATTTTGGCTGTTTGGAACAATTTATTTGAACACCTTAGGTCTCATTTTTATCAGCTACAAAATGGGGGCGTACAGTTTCTTTTCATTTCTGCCACTTTTCAAGAGAGGAGTGTCAGTAAGGACAAGAGCTAAAAAAACGAGGGAGGGAGAGTGACAGCAAGGCGGGTAGAGAGAGAAGGACAGATAGAAGGAGGAGGAGGAAGAGGATGGGGAGGGAAAGTGAGAGACAGAAGAAGAGGGGAGAGGAGAGGAGAGAAGGGGGAGGAAGAGGAGAGCAAGAGAGGAAAGGGAGCTTGGGAAGGGAGGAAGGAAGGGAGAGGAAAGGCACCAGGAGGGAGAAAAGAAAGGGGAGAGAGAAGAAAGGAGAGATAAGAAGGCGAGGAGAGAAGAGAGTAGGAGCAAGAAGAAGAGAGAAGAAGAGAGAAGCTGCGGAAGGGATTTCGGATTAAGGCTGAGGAAGTGAATCAGTCAGCGTTTTTAGATGTAAGCAGCAGAAATCGACACGGTTTATTTAAGCAGAAATACCAAGTGGGCCAGATAATTGGCTTGGAGACTTCAGCATGGAGGAAACAAGCTCAACTCTACTGTTCTTTATAAAGCCATGCAGAATTGTTCTTACACAGACACTGATGCCACCATTTCTAGGCACAGATCTTGAGGCTTGTGCTGTTGCTATTCTTCAAGCCAGACACTGAGTGGAGCTCCTGCCACCTGAGCCCAAGGGATAGGTCTTTGCATCATCAGTTCCCAAATCAACAAGCTCCAACTGAGTATCTAATTGGCAAAACCTTAGGACACATGCCTGTGCCCTTACTTCAAGGGACAATGAGAAAGCAAATTTTCAAGTTTTGTTTTTTAATGGAAGGAAATCTCTGCCTCCCACCAATGCTCATAAGGTAGAAAACTTCTTACACGTTGAAGGAAGATTGGATGATGCTGGGCATACAAAAAGGGTGACACATGCTCATTATAAGAAGAATAGATTGTATTTAGTGATTAATTAGCTTTGTGATAAAACGTATTACTATAAAAATAGTAACATAACATTCTAGGGTTAGGTGAATAAAGTAACGTTTCTCAGATCTGGTAATTCCAAAAGAGCCTTCAGTCTGATGTTAGGGAGAGAGAATAGAGACCAGCAGTCTCTTTCCTTTTCTCCCCAGCAAGACTGAAGAAGCCAAAGAAGAGCTCTTTATCTCAAGGGTAGCTTTTCAAAAAGCAAGTGCTAAATCTCAAGTGTCATGGCTCTCTGATGTTGGCCAAAATTTTCCTTTAAGTTTCTTGTCTTTGGAGAGAAACAGGAAACACACGTCCTTATCAGCCAAAGCAGAATGAGTTCTCTCAGCAAGTCCCCACCCCAGAGTGAACTTTGCCCTGCCAAAATGCGCCTGTGGAGCTCATTTGTGCTCTAATTGAATCGTTTACAGCATTACAGCTGGAAGACTCAGATCTCACTTCCTTGACATCCTACAGTCTGCAGTTCATTTTTGCCAAGACAAAAGGTGATTTGTAGATGGAAAAATAGCCATAACGACAAAATTTGAAAGGGAACAAAACCCAAGCAACTATCTGACATTTTGGTACGTCAATTTAGTCATCATATTCCCTCTGCTCAGAATCATTTCTCTGGACCTAAAACTCAACTTCTTTTAAGATAATTTATAATCATGGAAACCACATAGATCCCTGAGGTCAGGGAGCCACAGAAAGACCAGCTCCTTTGTTTTCATTTCTCAGCTCCAAGTATCTTAAACTGCTTATTGTGCCTGATTCCAAGATGTAAAAATCATCCAGAGTGGCTGGGTTGTGTAAGAATGTTTCAACTGGCTTGATGCCTGCTCTATCAATACAAATGGCCTATTTTCTGATAACCACGTAATCGTCCTGCATGGATCTTCTGAAACCATGACTGTCTCTGAGCTGGCAGAGGAAGGCTTGCAAAGGTGTTGTGTTTGAGAATTACCTGAAGATTGAGTTTTGTAGGAGCTGGTTCTCTCACTTTGATATCTGGGAGCAACTTCACATAAAGGACAGATCAGCATCTGAAAATGGAGCGATCACATCTGCCTTCCCTTCCTCTCCAATGACAGATCAGGCAGCACCTGTGGATTAGCCTGCTCCTGTCTCCAGCACAGATGTTCTCACTCACACATGAATGTGAGCCTCTTCTTCTGCATAGAGCTAAGCATGGGCTCCTGACAATCTTAACAGCATCTCTGGACATGCATATAAACAGTGGCCATAGGTTAGCCCTATCTATTTACTCCTTTCTGCAAAAGAATTATATTTGTAAAGAAACTCTTAAAGACTTATCAAATTCCAGTAGTTGCAGAATTGCTGACAAATGTCTACACTTTAATAAAGGTGCAGAATGAATTGGTTTATTTTTGTGTTAGATTTTGTTTTCCTCAAGACCAGCCTTTGCAATTAAGAATTCCCTTTAAAACTTGGAATCAATCCTTAGAGGAAGTGGGAAACAGGCCATTCCTATAGAGAGTTCAGATTTGAATCATCTAGGATTGACTTTGTGGATTAAAAGGTTGAAACTCTGAGGTAAGTTTTCAACTAAAACCTCTTTCATATGTGAAGCATTGGACTAAATTTAAGGATAATGAAAACTTTTAATTTTTTTCTTTATTTCCTGTTGTTTGTTAGTTTCGTTTCTTGGTTTGGAGTTTTAAAAAATTGCTACTTGTTTGGAAATGACTATCTTGACAAATCCAGGGAAGTCATGTATCTGATTAAAGGTGAAAGAAATTAATGCTAGAAAACTTGAGAACTGCTAGTTTACTCTAAGAAACTTGCTGTGTTACTTAGAAAAAAATCAGTGGAATTAGAATTACTGTTGTTGTATTCTGGGCAATTGAGGGATAGGACATAGGAGAGTGCATTAGTAGAGCAAAAAAGGGAGAGGGCCAGAAAAGGGGAAGGGCAGGGGGAAAGAGAGAGACAGAAAGAGAGAGAGAGAGAAAGGATGCTTACAGTTGTCCACAATTGTGATTTGCGAGATACTCTGCTTTAGAGAACAGAATAGTCCAAGTGGGACCAAAGAGAGTGCCTAGAAAGAAGGAAGAATTTGTTGTTCACCTAGGACCAAGCCAAGACTTAAGGAAGAAAGGATTTCAATGTATCGCTGTTTCAGATAGAAATGTGATCTCTGTTTCTCTTTGCTCTAACACAGCCGAGGTGGTTAGGTGAGGTCTAAAGAAATTTATTTCTTGGAATAAAAACTGGAAGTCAATGTGGGCTAGGAGTCCTCCTTTACGGTCTTGGCCTCCTGCTAAAGGGACTCTTAAATTTCCCAAGATGTCTAGCCTACCTAAAAAGATAGACCAGGAATGGATTTGTGCCTGAATTTCAAACTAGTGAAATTGTGTATCTTTGCCTGGAATATATTATTTTACTCCCCTCCAGCGTTCAAGGTATAATTGACAAATAAAATGTATGCAATATTTATAGTGCACAATGTGATGTTTTAATATATGTATGCATTGTGACATAATTAATTAAGCAAATTAACCTATTTATTTCCTCATATGCTTATCATTTTTTTGTGGTGAGAATAATTAAGATCTCTTTAGAAATTTTCAAATATACAGTACATTAACTAGGCACCGTACTATACAATAGATCTCCAGAACTTATTCATACTGTTTAAATGAAACTTTGTACCCTTTGACCAACATCTCCCTGTTTCGCACTCCCCCAAGCCTCTGGCAACTACCATTCTACTTTCTGCTTCTACGAGTTCAACTTTTTTAGATTCCCCATATGAGTGAGATCATACAGTATTTGTCTTTTTGTACCTGGCTTGTTTCACTTAGCCTCCTCCAGATTGCCTATAATCTTTTATACACTGGAACAAAGAGCACAATGGTGACTATGGAAGATCAATGGATTTGGGTTCCTGGCCTCAGCCATATCTTTAACAGGCAATTCATCTATTTGCCAATCTGCATGGTTCTGTTCCTTAAATGCACCTACTTCATCTTCGTAGAACTCATGCAGTAACTATTACCAGCATAGACAGAATTCTCAACCCAGTGGAGAAACACTAAGGAAATTTCTCATCCAGTGGTCTGTAGATACAGACGCATATCCAGAGTGAAAACACACAGCCAAAATAAGGCATGTCCTTCCCAAGTACATGACACAAATGTTGAAAGCTGAAAAAAAGCTGCAAGGAATAAGTCAGGGAATCATAAACACTTGGGGAGGAGGGTGAACCAATGTCTTTTATTCTGTAGTGAGTAAAAACAGCTGAAGGATTTGCTTTGCATCGCATGTGAAAGCAAATTCTTCTACATTGGGACGCATGTTGCTGCTTACTCACTGATTTCTGTTTTAAGCTTTTGTAAATTCCAAAAATATTTGGAGTCCGTTTAATCTCATACTGCATGGTGTCAACCAGAGGTTTCAAAATGAAGGGCTTTTGGTAACAACTGTCCCACATGTGTGTTTTCCCTGACTCATATAATTTTAAAGAAGTTAAACTAACAATTTAAAATTGAGAGATTTTTACCTAAAAATCTAGATTTCTGTCTTCCCTTGAAAAAGTGGAAGATAGGGGAAAAAGAATTGACCTATTTCCATGCAATGACAAAGCACTAAGCTGAGAAGCAGCTGCCCCATTAGACAGGACCTGAGCTTTCTAGGACACCACAAATTTGATCACCTGCTTTGTCTCTCTAGCATTGAAGCTGAGTAACAGTTGCCAATCATCATCATCACACCAGTATAGCCATTTGTTTTTGCTGTTTTCCTTTTAGTGTTAGAAATATTTATCTGCTGCTCATGTCTCTATTAATTGTGAGGTAACAAATACCATGCCAACCCAACCACATTTCAAGAAAACTGAGGAGCTTATTTCTTCAGGGAAATACAAAATAGTTCTATGTGGTTCAGAGGCAAACCCTCCCCTTGCTTCACTCATATTTCTATCTGGTCCCTGCAGGCATTTGAACTTTTTAAATCCTGAGGCAGAGTTTATCAGAGGTTGTATTTTTATCCTTAAATGCCCAGAGCTCCTTGGAATTACTACAATCAGATAAGTTGTCAGGGTGGTGTAAAATATCTTCATAGGCAGGGGAAAATTTTACCCAGTACTCAAGGACTTTGAATGGGTTTTGAGTTTCTTCTTGCTATTCTTAGTCCCTTGTGTCCCAAATGTACATTATGTTTTAATGGACTTGAGGTTTCTGAATCCGATTAATACAGGCCCCAAACAGAGAAATTCTTGACTTATACTTAGGAAGTAAACTTACATTTCCTTAACTCAATAACTTTGTATTTGTGCCCTTAGCATTTGCACCAGGTACTAGATTTAAGGGGTAAGAAAATGGAATAAGAACATAGCTTTTACCATTTCCACATCAATAGAAGATTGGGGTTAGTTGTTTTGGTGGGAGCCAATTTGGTCAAAGCAACTTCCTCCCTCCGTAACTTCTTGGAAAACCTCCCAAAGGTATAGGATGACACACAGTTTCAATTGGTAAAATGTTGTGGGTTTTTTCCTATAAGATCTACTTCCTTGACCTATGCCGTTGTCCAAAAGCTTTAAGCATTTTTTTTCCATGTTGAAATGACTAAAGTATATTAGTTATAATTTTACAGCCTGGAATACAACTAATTTCCATGCATTAAGTAAAAAATTATAGGAGGCCATTGTTTTGGACTAAGCTTCTGCACTAGGCTCCAACAGACTAGATTACAAATCAAAATGGAGCCACTCATGCTAAATTTCCATGTCACAAAACCTAAACTAAGTTGTTATCTGACTGTCCCAGAAATCAAAAGAGAGACATAAGAGCCAATTTCTCAAACAGGCCAGTTTAAATCTTTATTTGGCATGATAATGAAGTTCCCTCTGGTTTAATCCTTACACAAAAAAACATAGCTGAAGTAACCTGATAATAACTGCTTAGTTACTTTCTATTGTTCTTTCTAAAAGTAACTAACACACCCTTTGTTCTTTGCTTCTGCTTTCTTCAGCTCTTCTCTGTCTATAAAGCCAACCTCTTCTGCTCAGCTCATTGGAACACTTAATCTATTTTATGGAATGAGTGTTGCCTGATTGTAGAAGTGCAAATAAAGTTAATTGGGATCTTTAAACTAACTTTGTCGTAATTTTGCCTTTTGACACATGAAATTTTCTCCAATAAAATATAGCAGAAAAAAAGATTTAAACTAGGGTTTATATTGGCTCCATCCACTGGATAATTAAATTTGGGGAGGTGGAAAGGACCTTCTAGAAGTAGAATAATGAAAGACTAGAAGACATAAACATCCACTTTCTTGTTGTTTAAAATTGTGGTAAGTTAACATATGAGCCATGAATAAGCAATGCATTTATATGAGAGAGAGAGAGAGAGAGAGCGCGAGCGAGTGTGTGGCTTGCATACCCATTCATTATGGGAAGGGGGATGCCTGCGATGTAAGGCTAGGTCTATGCAGTTCTTATAAACACACTTTATTTAGCACTGTCTCCAACGATGCATTGTATATTGTTACTACTGTTCATCTAAAAAATGCACGTACTAGAGGAGTTCTGTTTCTTCAGTGAATCATACATATAATGTAATTTTTTTGTCTCTTGATGGTCAGCCAGACCAGCAGAGTGAACGAATACTTACCCAGTTTCTCCTGCAATGAGTGCAGAAGGCTCCTTTTCCTCCAGTTAAAAATACTGCCGAACCTCCTTGTTTATGAGCCTATGGTCTCATTTTCTTTCCGTTTATCTTGTTTTGGTGAGTATTTTTGAAACTCACTGCAGATTAAGCCATGGATGATAATGCTTTAGGTGCGACAAGAGTACCAAGAGGGAGAATCATATCTCATATTAAAATGTAAGTTCACACAGCAAGCCAGTACCTTCAGGGATTTGATCAGTTAGGAATTTGGAAGCAGGACAGCCATGCAAGTTCGTGCAGCCTATGTAGAGCCTTGGGTCAATCAGGAGGGTTGGGACTGAAACACAGCCCTATTTTGCTCATCCAGATCTCTGAAGTGGAGTACTTCCACTGGATAGAAGCCTTTTCCTTTGCTTTTATTGTCTCACCACTTCCTGGGAGGGGTTGCATATGCCTAGAGGGGGAACTTTTTCTTATTCATCTCCCCCAGGGAGTTCCTCTTCCTAATTTGCACAAAAGTTCCCATAGGCTAGAGGTAGTCTTTAACAGGTGAAAGTCCTTTAATATCCTGTAGGACACCATTGAAGCACACCACCTCGGAGAATGCTGCTAACATTGACGCGAAAGTGCACACCTGGAAGAAAAAGGAGTTCTGAAAAACGGTATTGCTTCAGGGAATGTTTCGAAAACCTAGTGACTTGGAAACATAGAGTGTTTGGAATGTATCTCCAAGGGACTCTGGTGCTCTAGTGATTACATACAGCAGCCCTGAGTCAGTGAAGGATTTTAGTCTGTGCTTTGCAACTGATCCTCACTTCCCCTCCGTGTCCATCAACACTCCACCTCCCGTAATAGGGTATATTTGTAATTGGACGAGTTACTGGAGAAGTGCACTCGAATTACACTCTGAAGGATAAAAAGGTTGCAGGTTGGATTCTGTGGGGTAAGCAGTCTCCATTACTAATAGGTAATTTTAAAATGTAAAGACTGCTTTTTATGATTAAAATCACGTCACAAAACATTTTCTGGTAAATGGGAAAAGAAATTGAGAAAATGCTCTTTTCTCCCCACCACAAATCTAATTTTTGGTTTCCAGCTTGTCAGTAACAGTCCTGGGGGGCAGAACTAGAGTGCACTTATGCCTTAGAAAGAGTGTGTGTGTGTGTGTGTGTGTGTGTGTGTGTGTCCATATTGTGTGTTTATGATACCGCTTTTACAGAAATACTCTCAATGGCTGCAAATATTTATACCGGCCAACTTTATTGTGGGATGTCCTGCAAACAAGATTCAGGAGGGAAGGGATTACAGAAGTTCAGGAATAAAAGCAATCCAGGGCTTTCTGGGGACACTTGCCCAGCTTCTGGTCTTCTGTGCCAGGACTAGTGAGTGTTCTTCCTGTGTGCTTCCTTGAGTACAAAAATTCAGCCAAATATCAAGGAAAGTTTTCTTCTGAATTGTATTAATACAAGTGCTTCTTTGAGAGTTGTTATAATAGCTGGGGCAGTACAAGTCCTAATCCTGGGGTTGGAGCAGAAAAGGGCTTTTCTGGAACAGTGTGTTCAGAGATGTGTTTTTAATTGTGAGACCCACCACCTGCATCTTTTATGCTGTCTTGGGGAGGCTGAGTAGGAAGTGTTAGGGTTGAAGGGAAGATGACCCAGGAGAAGATGACAAGAAAGGGATGGAATTCATAGTATTGCCATACTGTATAGCCTTAATAAGACAGGTACTAACCTATCCATTAGAGTATGCAAGCATATGCATATGAATGTAAGTGTATGTGTGTGTGTTGTGTGTGTGTGCATGTGGTGAGCGGTGTGGATATGGAGGAGAATTTTAAGATGTGTAGCTAAAAAGACAGCTGGTTGTAAGAAAAATTTTGATGTCAAACAGAAACATTTGAATATGGATTTTATATTAGCTAATATTAGAGAATTACTATATTTGTTAAGCATGATAATGTTATTTTGAACTTGCAGAAGTAGTCTCTTTTTAAAAGAAGCATATTAATTCTTTTTTTAAAAAGTTAGTTACCCTATAAATACATACAACTACTATGTACCCATAATAATTTAAAAAAATGATAAAAAAGTAGGTGCCTTTAGGGGTAGAATTTCATATTATAAATGTATGAAAAATGGTATTGGTTCAGGAAATGTTTAGAAAACCTAGTGACTTGAAAACATAGAGCATTTGGAATATATCTCCAAGGGACCGTGCTCTAGTGATCACACACAGCAGCCCTAAGGCAGTGAAGGGTTTCAGTCTGTGCATTCCAACAGCTCCCATTTCCCACTCCAACTCACATAGTAAGGTATATCTGTAATTGGAAAATACTTGAACATAAAAGGAATAATAGAAACAGAAGTTAGGATAGAAAAGAGATTTAATAAAGTAAATTTTAATCAATAAAGTATAGATAACTGCAAAACAGCAAGATGTTATAACAATAGGTAGAAATAAAAACCATAATTAATTATTCAATTTGTTTAATAAAATAAAGTATATTTTGAACAGAAGAAATTACTATAAGATGAAGTGGTTACCAGAGTTTAGTATCTGTAAGGATAAGAGTTGGCGTCTGTGTAACTTTGCAACCTCTACTTGCACAAAGAAATACTCAAAAATGGCAGACGTCTATGAATAATGGATGAAGCTGTTCAATTCTTGCTCCGACTCTCAACCTCTTTACCCTGCAACCACATGTGATCTGAGAGGCTCTTTCATAATCCCTCCCTACCCTCTTTCACTACAAGGGTTGTAGGTGTAGTTTCAAAGCTTTTTACCTCTGAACATAAAATCAGTGATGATGTTGAGCCCAGAGAAAGCATCGTCTTCATAGAGGTGGTCACTAGAAATGTGGGTCAGCATTTTATGGGTACAGCTGTTGATTACTAAAGGCTCTTCTCTGCTTTTACTACTTACACACCTCTGGAAAGCATACTTGATGGTACATGTTATTAGTAAGTGTTCTAAGCCTTTTTATTCATTTATTTATTTTTAGTTAATTTTTTTTTATTTCTGCATGTTATGGGGGTACGAATGTTTAGGTTACGTTGCCCTTGCCCCCACCAAGTCAGAGCTTCCAACTTGTCCATTCAGATGGTGCGCATTACACTCATTACGTATGTAAATATCCGTCCCCTCCTCCCCCGCCATCCGCCCGTCACCCGATAAATGTTATTCCTATATGTGCACTTAGGTGTTGATGATTCTACTAAGTGAAGTATCCCAAGAATGGAAAAATAAGCACCACATGTACTCACCAGCAAATTGGTTTCACTGATCAACACCTAAGTGCACATATTTATTTATTTTTTGAGACAGAGTCTCGCCCTGTTGCCCGGGCTAGAGTGCCGTGGCGTCAGCCTAGCTCACAGCAACTTCAGACTCCTGGGCTCAAGAGATCCTCTTGCCTCAGCCTCCTGAGTAGCTGGGACTACAGGCATGCACCACCATGCCTGGCTAATTTTTTCTATATATTTTTAGCTGTCCAGCTAATTTCTTTTTATTTTTTTTAGTAGAGACGGGAGTCTTGCTCTTGCTCAGGCTGGTCTCGAACTCCTGAGCTCAAACGATCCACCTGCCTCGGCCTCCTAGAGTGCTAGGATTATAGGCATGAGCCACCTTGCCTGGCCCTCTTACTTTAATTAAATCCATCATGTAATATTTTTCACCTGAAGAAAAATAAACAGGAAGATGGTCTTTAGTGGACTGAAGTCTCTATCCTTCAGCCACATTACAAATAATTTAGTCTCTCTTTGTATGCATTCCACAAATATTTACTGAGCAGCTATTAAGTGCACAGCCCCAATATTAGCTTTTGGGAAAAAAAAGAAAAGTAGCAACAGACACAGCCATTGCTTTCATGAAACTTAATGTCTAAGTGATTTTGCTGCCCAAATGCAAGATATGATTTGTAACATTTATTTCTGACCCCTTGCCTCACCCCCCCATTTTGGTTATTTTCCATTTTGTATTTTGTAAAAATTGGAAACATTTCCATGATGTTGATTTTTTTTTTCCACCCCCAGTCTCCGGTGGTCAGAGCGGAGGTGCCAAAGTATCACAAGATGGGCTGCTGTTGTGTTTCTGGGCCGGCCAGAAGCAGAGGTTCTGGGAGCAGACCAAGGAAGCTGTTCTGTAAGCCTTCCAAATCTGGCTTGCAGAAGAAAAAGATCTATTTGGAAGCTGTAGCAATTAAGGTACTAATTCTTTTATTCTTCTTAGGCAAGAGCCTAAACCTTTCCTGTCCTACATTAAAAATATATCAGTACAGAGAGAATCAATTGTAAAATCCTACTTTACTTTGCCATAATTATTTAATTTTCAGGAAGTATGAACTTCCGTGAGTCATAACTCCTATCTTTACCCTTACAGGCAATGACATGTTGTATTTAAAAAGCTAGGACTAAATACACTTAATACCTCCTTATTCTCAATACTGTGGCTTCATTTGAGATCACCATCCTCCATGGTCCTTCTTCATGGAGTTCAGCTACATATGACCTCACCAGGTGGGCCAGGGGTGCTGAATCCTCAAGGACCCTCTTTATAGTTGTTGGTCTAATATGCCTGATGCAACCAGAGGCCCACATTTTCTTTCGTGACTTCCCATTTCACTTTCTACACACTCAGTATGTACATAGTTCTCAGTGAGATGCTGAGGAGCTTTAAATACGCAAGGGTCTCATGCTTGACCTTGAAGAATGTACAGTCTTATAATTTTGTTTACAGTTACATAATTGTATACTATCAATGTCACCACCATTATGCAGGTAACTAGGTTACATTTGCCATCTCTCATAATGACATTACAGCTTTAAGACTTTTGGACTGAAAGAAAATTAGCCATCAATTATGCTGTTTATATATAATTACTATGGAGTCCATAGTATGTCCATTTTAAAATAAATGCAAGCAAAATATACGGAACCATTTTTACCTAAAATAACTATAAGACATTTTGTAAATTTGCTCATTTTTATAAATATTAACCAATTTGATTGCAATTGTCTTCAGTATTTAAAGTCTGTTTCATTATGTCTCTCTAATAACCTACTAGAGTGATCAAAGAGATAATTGCCATGATGCTTTAAGAAATTAGAACAGTTGTGTGTATGTAATCAGCATTATATGTTAAAGATTAGAACCCATACTTTTTGAAAATTTGCTTGTAAGTGAAAAGGTGTGAACCCTAAAAGAGTCAATCCTTCAAGATCGATCCTAGGTGACTAATTGGATCTAAATGCAAAATAGAGCCAATTGGCCATTTGCTGACTAGAGATCACACATGTACTCCGAGTTTCCAGAAAACCCACACACTCATGTAACTTCGGGACTTTCACAACTGTCTGTTCCTGTTCCCGTTGCCTGAATCAACAGCTGCTAGAAAATCTCATTTCACCTCTTGGACTTAACCAATAGACTGTGATCTTCATCAACCAATCGGAACGAAACAAGTTTGCACCACGTGTTCTCACTAATAAGTGGGAGCTAAAAGATTGGCACACACGGGCACAAAGAGAAGCAAAGGACATTGAAAACTAAGAAGTGTGAAGGGTGGGAGGGGGATGAGAGATAAAAACTTAGCTATCAGGGACAATGAACGCTGCACTGGTGAGGGGAACACTGAAAGCCCTGACTTCAGCATTATGCAGTGTATCCGTGTAACAAAAACATTTGTGCCCCTTTAATATTTTGAAATAATGAAAAAGCTGAAGAAATCTGTAAAGAATAAAGAAAATAACTAAACAAGTTTGCATCCCTTATGTGCATAGAGAACCAGAGTTGGAAGCTGGGCATAAACTTTCTCTACAAAAGACAACCTCTCTTTTTGTTCTTTGCGAATGCACCTTTGTTTTGTACTGAAGGGTCCTTCTTCCAGGTTTGCAAACTGCTTGCTGGAATAAAGTCTCCTTTTTTGTTTTTTAAGAGAAATCCTTTTAGTGGATTTCTTAAGCAAATTTAATAATAAATTAGTTTTTAAGTTAAACAAAATCTTTAATCTGTTGATCAGTATTCAATATACTTGATAATAGATAACTTTTAATCTGGAGGAATTTTCCAAATGTTTCTGGGACACTGTGTTTTACTCTTTATTGTCTTGGAAATTATTTCTAGAAGAAGATGATATTTTGGGGTATGGATCAGGTTACAAAAGATAAACTTTATGTATTTTAAATGTTTAAGAAATAGAATTTCCTTTTTTCTATTTAGCATAAAATCTGCATTCTTTAAAAGCAAAAACTTTTATATACCTTTTTTTTTCAGCTAAGTTATTCATTGTTTTAAGGAATGTTCTTAAATTGCAAATTTTCTCTATCACATCATCCATGGATGACATGTAATACTTTCCCTTTAAGATTATTGTATTGTAGGTCCCTGGAGGAAAATACATGCTTTAAAATGAATACACCAAAAATATTTTATCAGAGGGAGTGTAATCTAAGTTTTTTTGGAAACACTCTAACAATTCGTATCTCTCCAACAATAGGGAATTAATTAAACAAATTCTGGTACATCCGTACAATGAAATGGAATACAGCAATGAAAATGATGTGTATCTTTTCTGAATGAAGTGATCAGAGTTACATTTAATTTTTCTAATGTATTTGTATCAATGTAGTATTGTTTATCAATTTTCTAAGAAGTTGTTAAAAAATTCTACTAGAGTTTTTCACAATACGAAGGCCACAGACTGCCTTTCAAATTCTAGCACATTGTTGGGGTGGGGGGCAGTGTGAGGAGAGCATTCTCCTTTACTAACCATGTGGTAAAATTACTTTACTGAGAAGAGTTAATCAAGAGTGTCAATTGCAAGAGTTTTACTTTCTACCCTGAGTTTAGTTCTCTGGATAAGTATCTGTCAGTATGTTGCAATTATTTTATGACCAACAGTTTTAATTAAGTTTATATTAAATACTGACAAGAGAAAATTACATCAGTAAACTCTATGTGGGCAGGGAGAAAATTACTGTTCAAGTCACATTTTATACATCATTTATATTTTATCTTAATCCTTTCCTTTCTCAACCCTTGACTCATATGCCCAGTCGACATTTTTAAAGATAGTTCACTTGAGTCTAGAAGAGTTTCAAAAAACTGAAACTCTCAATTTTTGAAATCATTTTTAATTTTTATTCATTTTTAAAAAGTGAGGTAACTGAAAATAAAGGATGAGAGGGATAGGAGGTGGAGAGGGAAGATGTTAGTGGCGTTGAAAAGAGAAAAGGTGGAGGAAGCAAAGATACCTTATGTCGAAAGTAAGGAAAAACACTCAGTCCTTTTCTTATGAGTGTTTGAGTGGGCTTCCTTGTGACCCTAGATTGTTCTTATTCATATTTTAACGAAAATGATAGTTTGGAAAGGATAATATCTCACATCTGAAACTGAAACTTTTCTTTCTTCAATCAATTAGTTGTCTGAGACCTAGACGTTATATTCTAAGCAGTTTCTGAAATATTATATAGAGGATGACTAAGTATTTGACTTCTGTCCACGTTTGATTTAAACTTTTGCACTATGGCTCAGATGATCAGAAATTTAATGTTTTTTGGCTTCCCCAAAACCGAACCCAACTTACTCACAAGTCTTTATTCACACTTGTGGGTAACTCAGTCTCTTTCAGGTAATTCTTCAGTCAATTCAAGATTCCACCTAATCAGTTAAAGTTCACACTCCCGGGCAGAGCTGTTTCCCTCACAAGGGTTCCCCTTTCCTTCTCCGTGGGGTGGTGACTGGGCGAGAAGAGAAGTTTCACAGGAGCAGGGCAGAGGGAAGGGGTATCTCTGCCTGTTCTGTCTTCCTCTCTGGCTTTTGCATCAGCATCTCCTTATCCCCTTTAGCTGGTGGAGGAGAGATGCAGAAGAACATGAATAGCTTGGAGAAAGAAAAAAATTGACATAAAATTTCCCAATTTTATCTTGACACAACTCATTTGGGTTTAGTTTTTCTTTTCCACACACACACACAATGTATTTCGCAGAGAACAGATGAGTTCTATATTAAGAGACTGGTAGAAATATGACCTTATTCATTATCTCCTTTAAGTATCAACCAATACACGAATGCCAGTATTTCATTTTATGAATACATGCAAAGACACATTTTTTAACCAAAAGTTCCATAAAGCATTTTAAAATTGCTTATAATATATACTTATCATTACACAAAAATACATATAAAATTCATAATTTATTTCCTGAAAAATATTTATTGAGGCTCTCTGTTCCTAGCTACTTGGGGAAATTGTGATAAATGAGATCCTGCCCTTATGGAGTTTACGGTGTATTGGCAGAAAGTTGTTTCAAAAGCTGTTAGAATAAAATGTATTGACTATTACGATAGGGTAAATATATGGGGCAGACAGAGCATTTGGCAAGAGGAGTGGGATTTAGTTTGAAATTGGAAGGACATATAAGAGTAAATCTCCTTACAGCAAAGAGACAGCAGCATGTGCAATGCCTTGAGACTGGAATGACCATACTCTGGAGAAACCAATTGAGCCTCAGCACTGCTTGTGAATAGTTGTCACCCAAAACGTTGCTGGAGAGAGGCCAGCACTGGACCTTAAGGGGCATGTTTAGGATTTTGGAATTTGTCCCAAGGGCAGTGAAAAGTCATTTACTGGTTTGAAGTTAGATGTTAATTAAAACAATCGATCTGGATGAAAACCATATTTTGTTGTTGGAGGCCCTGGGTAGGTATAGGAGATCAGCAATTCAGGTGGCAGCTGGTGGCAGAGGACAAAAAGAATAGACAGATTCAGGAATCATTAAGAAAGTAAACTTGACAAGCCCTGGTGATGGATTAAATATGATAGTGACAGAAAGGAAAGAGTCAATGATGACTCCTCATTTCTCCTTCCAGTAGATGCTGTTAGGACCAGTTAAGGGCATATGGGAAGTAGGGTGGGGAGACAGATGAGAGGAAGAGTTCCCTCTTGGATATAGTCTATATGAGGAGTCTGTCAGGTGTGTGTGTGGTTATTGCCGGGAGACATTTGAATATGTAGGACTAGAGCTCAATAAAAAGAGCTGATTGGAAGTACTTGCTGAAATCACCTGATACAGTTTGTAACTAAAGCACTGAGGACAGACGCGATGGCCTAGAATATAAAAGTAAAAGAGAATGCAAGTCAGGACCTGAGGAAATATGACATTTAACAAAAGGTAAAGGAGAAAGCTATGACACAAAGACTTTGAGAAGGAAAGGCCGAACTAGGTAGAAGAAAAGCAGCATCAGAGAACATAAGAAAAGAGAGCATTTTGAGAAGGAGGGAGTGGTCAAAATTGGCCAATGCTACTAACATCAATTTCTTTTATGTTTTTAATTTCAAAATATTAAGGGGGTACAAATGTTTTTGTTATTAATACATGGATAGCTTTTATAATGCTTAAGTGCTAACATGAATTTCTGAAAGCGATCATTTGTAAATTTGATAAGAAGAGTTTTGGTGAAATTCTAGGGCCAGAAGACCTTAAGATTGAAATAAAGCGGAGAAACGGATTGAGGGGACGAGAAGGTGAGCAAACGTACCCTGAGTGCAGCTCTGATTCAAAAAAGCCTGTCTGGAATTTACATGTGTTCACACGAATTGAAATGCCCGCTGTAGATAAAGGAATCTAAGCTCTTATAAAAGATTTTTTAAAAAGATAGTTCAATAAGGCTCATGGTTGAGAGTACAGAAGTGGGCTGACCTTGTAGAGACCATATGTCCGAGCATAGCCAAAGAAAAAACTGGGAAAGCACTGGGTTTGTCTTTCTGCTCTACTGTCCCGCCTGATCAATCAGCAGGCCTGTGAGGGTGCCGCTGTAGCCCAGATGCACCACTGTTGCTCAGACTTTGTGCCAGGAGTATTTGCCAGCCTGTGTTAGAGCTGGCTGCTGTTGAAGCAACATTCCTACTGAGATGTCTAGTGGGTCCTGCTCTTTTGTGGACTTAGTGGCAATCCTTCTGGCACTGCCTATTGCCTTCACAACATTATCATTTTCAGCAAGTGGAATAAAATTTTAAGTAGGATAAGGTTCCCAAGTAGAAACCAAACCCACTTTGAATTTGTAATCAGGGTGGACTTCCTACTGATAGCCTGGTTACTTAAGATAATTTTTAAAACAGAGTTCGTATAAATAAAATACGTAAATGCATCCTTCAATGCACACAGTCCAGAACTGCCTTGACTATTTTATGATAAAAGCAGTATAGGAAGTAGTTTTTAAACATTCTCCTAATGCTTAACTTATTTTAGAGAAATGGCTTAGAATACCAGTATCCAAAACAAAAAATTATCAAACCTAAATTAATATGAATTCCATGGGGGCTTTTTACCAGTGACCTTTTGGACATGTGAAATGCCTGCTTTGTTTTTGCATTTTTAACAGCCTTTTTGAATTAGATTACAAACCAACCCTGTTTCCTTGAGACCAGCATCACCACCAGGCTGGCTCTAAAGAACTGCGTCTTTCAATTAAACACCCACATGTCCCACTGAATTACACTTCTCTGAAAACAATGAAGCAATTCACTGTCCAAGTATCCTCCAATAGACAGAAAACATCAGCCCCAAGCTGAAATCTTCAAATAAGGGAGCCTTTCAATGTTTGTCTAAAACTCCTTTGCCTACCCACAAAAAGATGAGAGACCATTTACTGTCAGGGAGAGTGGACTGGGACAGAAGACAGAGGAAGCGAAAGCAGAAAACTTATGTCTGTTTATCGGATTCTCCAAACTGAGCTCTATTAATCACGAGCAGAAATATGTCTTGTTCAAACAGCACACATGCTGGCTGGCTGCAGGGCTCTAGGCTGAATCTGAATGGAGCTGAGGGAAGTGCTGGGTGTCAACCGCTTCTTGACTTATCATGTTCAAAGTGGATTAACCTCACCACGCAGAAATCTGTTTCTGTAACAAGTTGTGACGGCTAACTGTGCTCTTTCTGCACCACACAAATAACTGCCATTGTATTTTAAGCCTTGATGACTCAGTGCGCTGAGCCTTATTCCTAGCAAGTTGGAGAAGAAAAACTCAGCACCCAGTCTTTATTTTTTTTCTTAGAGTGTCCATACCAAGTTATGTACATTTTCCAAGCACTTGTCCTCTGGTTATGGATCAGTTTGTGCTTCAGTAGGCCAGCTTATAATTATTGCCTACTACATTTTGTCTTTTCCACCAGACAGTGAACTTCTCAAGTAAAGGAACATATGTGATCTACCATTTTATCCCCAGCACCTTGCACCCCAGTGTTTGCAAATCTGTAGGTGCTTAATAAATAGATGCTGAGTGACTGAATATTTGAAAACGTCTCCTGCTAGCAGGACAAGCCGATAGTTAACCTAACAGATGTTAATAACCTGGAATCACTTATTTCGCTTGCTTGCTTACTGACACTTAAACTATTTCCTGAGGCCAGACAGGAAAGACATGATATCTCTTGTCTTATTATTGTAAGCAAATGATAGACTTAAAAAACAATAGTTTTGTACTTCGTAAGTCCAAGGGCCATTATATTCTCTTGCTGCTTTTAAATCAACAACCCTGGGTTGTGTTCTTACTCTAAGAATATCAAAGCAGGAAGAACCTCAAAGATTTATAAATCCAATTTGCTTTACCCATGAGAAACTAAAACCTACATAGGTGAAATGACTGACCCACAGTGTACTTCCAGCAAAACTGATACTAAAACCCAGATCTCATTTTTCCGGTCACTGTGACACCAGTCTCCCACCTTTTCATGTACAAATGTATAACAAGCATTGAAGCATGAAATCACTTACTGAAAATCCCCACATTGCAAGTTAGGACAGAGCAAGGGCTGGGAAAACAACACATGAATTTGTACGTCTAGTGAGAATCCAAGAAACTTGGCTCTCTGAATTTTTCCCACGACTTCTATGACTAGTATATGCACACATATTCTGTATGTGGTTCCCATCTCATGATGAATTAGAAAACTGTGAAATCTCAGGGTTGGGAGGAATCTTAGATCACACTGGACCACACCTCTCCTTGGTCTTTGCTATGACACCTCCAGTGCCTGGGAACTCACAAACACAACCTTCTGTTCTCAGCACATATTGAACAAATCTAATTCTTAGAAATTGTATTATTTAGACCAAATGTACAACTTGCCTTTGGTTCGATATGTATCCCTTGGGACTAGGGAGAACAGGGCTAAGCCCTTTTAAGTACCCAGGACACTGCTAAGTGAACAAATTGCATTGTCTCCATAAGTCATTTCTCCTTTAGGATAAATATCTGTCCATTATAGTCTTATTTTCCTAGGATCTGTATGACCTAAATGGTAGATACATAAAGAATAGCTTTCAACTACCTGGAAAATAGCCCAGAAACCAAAGTGATGCAAAATCATACAAAATGGTAGCCATTCATACATTAAAGAAATATAAGACAACATGAAAGTGTTTAAAAAGAAACCCAATTTTATATATGTATGTGGTTATCATTTCATAAGCAAGGATAGGAACTCTGAAAATACAAGTGAGAATGGTGGAGAGTGAATGAAATGAAGGATTTCTGTAGGGGTTGCTAACTACAACTTTAAGCTGCCCTTTGGTGATGACAATAGTTCGTTTTCATTGTCTCTGAGGTTCAGGACCACTAAAATAAAAACTACAATTCAAAAACTTCCAGAGAGCTTTGGCATCTGCAGGAATTACTCAAAGCCATTGTGTGTATGAGATGGATACCACGTTGCATCGTTGCATAGGTTATTTCAGCAAATTGTGAGATAAAAAAAGTTTGGGATGACTGTAAAGGATTGAGAAAATAATCAAAAGATTGACCAAATTTATGTATGGAACACTGAAAATTGAATGTTTGGCTAGAATCTCCAGTTTCCTGTGGTTTCAGGGACAGAATCAGTAAGTCTCCATGTTCTTTTGTTAGCCACCTACGTATTTTGTTAAGAAAACAAAAGTGCCCATAAACTAGAATTAGAATGAGAGAGTAGAAAAGTTCATTTCAATTTCGCTGAGCATACAAGTTGAGGGTTGGGCAATAACCAATGAAACAAATCTGTAAAGTAGAATAAAGCATTAAGGAAATCTTTTATACTTTGGAAAAGAAAATAAAGTATAAAAAGAGCTATCAGAAAAGTAATTGTGATCTTTTCTAAATTATGGACTTCTTTAATCATGTATAGAGCTTTTACAAAAGTTATTTCATCCAACCCACTTCCCTCAGAGTCCAAATAAATGATAGCACAGAAGCATTATTCGAATAATAGTTTTTTGATTCAAAAATACAATTAAAGTAGCTTGAAACGAACGATAAGATTGCTCTCAAAAGGGTAAAGATACATTGTATAGGTGCCCCCCTTGGGGGTTTTCTTCAAGAGGATGATTGCTGTTTCCAAGCAGTCTGGCTACCTTTCCTGATGACAGCTCTTTCTGAACAAAAATGTTCCATTTCCTTTTTCTTCCCTTCTCTCTAACATTTTGGACTCCCCATTCATTTTAAACTCTATTTTTAATTACAAAAGTTAGGAAATGCTGAGGCTCACTCTAAATCTGACTCTGGCATCAGATTTACTCTGGCATGAAGAATGGATAGTCAGTGCTCCATACCCATGGGTTCAACATCCGTGGTTCAACCAACTGTGGATCAAAAACATTCAGAAAAAAAAATTGCATCTGTACTGAACACATACACACTTTTTTTTTTGTCATTATTCCCTAAACAATATAACAACAATTTGCATGGCATTTACATTACAGTAGGTATTATAAGTAAACTAGAGATGATTTAAAGTATACAAGAGGGTATGCATAGGTTACATGCAAATACTACACCATTTTATATCAGAGACTTGAGCATCTAAGGATTTTGGTATCTGGTGAGGTTCTGGAACAAAGCCCCCACAGATACCAAGGGACAACTGTACCTACTTCATCCTTGAAAGTCTACCTGTGAAAATAGTCACAGCTAACACCTCACACATACAAGTCCCATAGTGATGGTCTCCATTTGTAGGCAAATGGCAAATATTGCAGCCTCCGATCTTCAGTTACTTGTAGAAGATAATTCTTTCACTTTTATACATTTCTGTTGTGTAAATGCAAGTCAACTATTTGTACTATAACTTTATTCTTTTACTTTCTTGATTTTTTAATAGGCTTTATTGTTTAGAACAGTTTTAGGTCCACAGCAAAACAGCAGAAAGTACAGAGTTCCAACATGCCCCTACCCCAACACACACACAACCTCTCCCACTGGCAATGTTCTGAACCAAAGTGGTGCCTTTGTTATAATCTATGAATCTACATTGACACATCATTTTTCTTTATTTTTAAAGTACGGTGTGCCACTGATGCCTGTTGGTCAGGCTTCTAACTCAGACTATGGCCATGAAATCCAACTGTATTAGTAACTAATATAAAATATTCAAAATTATTTAATGTTATTGCTTAACTTTTAAAAATCAAAGGGGCAATTAGCAACAAACAGCTAATAGTGTTGAAGTCTGACATTCGGATTTTTCATTTTTTTAAATCAGATATCATTGAAGCATCTTGAATGGTCAGCTTGGATCCAGGAAAACAGAAGTGTTGTATCAAGTTTTACACCACTGGGAAAAAGAATGGGACATGGCTGCTTATACTGTCTGGATTTTGTGACTTTGTCATATTCTTGGCAATCTCCAAAACCAGAACTTAAGTTTTCCTTTGAGACTTTTTGGATTTTGGATACTGTGATCATAAAATCTTCTCTCCAAAAAATATAAAATCCCACAAAATTTAAAACATAAATAGACTGTTTAGGGTCTTGCTGTTTTGAAAAGAAAAGGCAGTTTATGTATCGATGGCCTGTCTCTATGTTTGTGCAGTTGAAGTGTGTATGTCAAACATGCTAACAGATGTAATAGTCAAGTGTGACCGACTATTGTTAATTTTTTATGGTGTATTTTCTTTAAGAGTGGGGAGGCATGTTATAAAGTAGAAAGAGCACAATTTTCCAATCCAGGTGGACCTGGGTTTGAATCTTGATTTAAACACTTAGTTGCTGAATGACTTTGTGCAAATTACTTAACCCTGCTGACCTTCACATTCCAATCTGTGAAGTGGGGCTAAACAGGTCTACTTTGGAATGTTGGTGTCTGATGAGGATTAGCAATAATACATTTAAAGCCCATGGCACATATAAAGCACTCACATTGTTGTATAACATGAAGAGTGCTGACTCTGGAGCCAGACTACTTACCTAATCTTGAGCAAATTATTTAACTTCTCTATTCTTCCTTTTTCTCATCTGAAGCTTGTGATAATAACAGTACCCACCTCATTGAGCTCTCATGAGAATTTAAAAAGGTAATAGTCAACTCATGTAAATTGCTTACAAGGCCTGGCACATGGTAAATGTTAAACATCATATGCTGTAGTTTTAGTAATTTGGGAGGACTAATATATCATCTTGGATTGGAAGCAACTACAGAGAAGAAACTGTGTCTATTACCTTAATGCCCAGACAAAGATTTTGGTCAGTATTGTCAACTGGCAGGCTGATGCTTGACTTTTCTTTATATATTATTTTTCTTATTCTTTCTTTGAACTTACTATGTATCCTTAGGCAGTCTAAGTTAGTTTCCTAATTTAGAACTATGTAAGTAAAATGTACTTACTTGTATGAGGTGATAGAGATTTCTCTTCTCAAATGATTCCCTGCACAGTTTTTAGCATTAAGCCATAACTTGATTTTCATGAACGAGAGTCTCAATATGCTTTCAGTTAGAAATAAAACTTCGAAGTAGCACCAAAATGGTCATATTTTCTAGGGAGTTATAACACAGTGGAAAAATCATTCGATCTGATGTTAAGACACCTGAGTTTAGTCCCAGCTCTGAAGCTTACTATTAATAGCTCTAGCTGCATGATGTGAGGAATGTCAGTCATTCACTGTGAGTCTAATTTCTTCATATGCAAAAGGCATGACTGTGTAAAAATAAAATAACATATACACTGTTCTATACATTCTAAAGTGACACAAGGACATGTATAACTGATCCTAACTCTTGGTGAGGTGATTAATATCTACAGATCCAATGACAACCTATTTGAATTCAAATTCTGGCTCTATTGCTTACTAGCTTGGTGCCATTTGCAAGTTACATAACCTCATTATGACTCAATTCTTTCATCTATGAAAGGGAGATAGTAACAGTGTTTATCTCAGGGGGTTGTTGTAGAGATTAAACCAATTCACAAAAAGGGCTTAGCATAAACTCTGGCAAAACAAGTTCGCAATATGTATTAGCCACCATTAACATCTCTGGAATATAAGATTAAACACACATGTCTGCAAGAAAATAATATACTATCATATAAACGCTGAAAATTAGACAGTAAAAAAAATCAAGTGCCAAAGTGAAAAATGTTAACAGAACAGAAATATTCTGTGAAAGCATACTGTGAAGAATATGTATCCTGGTGCAGATTTTGATATGCCAAATGAACAAAGCATTGCATTTCTTAGCAATTTATCCATTTTCTGTGTTTTGAGGGCTTTCCAATAGCAGGGAAGTGTTTTCTAAGTTTGCAGTCCCTCAGAGCACAGCACAGCTCACAGAATAGGTGTCTCATTAAAGATGGATTTTACATAAAAAACATCTGAGCTCCATTTGGGTATGAATACCATACTAAAATCAGAGTTGTATAGTCACACTGATTTAGAAGTAACTTTAAAATATATGTGAGATTTAAAATTTATTATTACATCGAATATTTTAAAAATATTTATTAGGAAACCAAGGTTTTTCTTATATCAGTTGTTCAAGTAGGGTAAATCTATTCTGTTCCAAATGCTATAAAAGCAAACAAAAAAGCAGAATAAAGCAAAATGGGGGAAAATCCCACTTTTGATTATGTTTGATGTTTTCCAATATTTCTTAATATTTCACTTACTCATTTTTAAATGGGAAAATATAAATTTTTAATATTTAGACTCTAATGAGAGCTAGACATTAGTGACTATTTTGTGGCATCAGGTATATCTGTAGCCTGTATTTAATGCTTCAGTAAATTTAGGATTTGAACATTTTCCAGTAGGTTTCAATTTTTCCCTTGAGATAAAAATGATAGCCTCAGCTGCTAAGACAGCTGCCAAATGAAGAAAAACAGAGGGACTCAGATTATTGTGGCTGAAAAGAAATGAAGTTGTTTTTTCCTACTAAATACAGAGTTATTAATCAAGGAATCAGTGCATTCGAAATAAATAAAATGGGCTGTATCAGTATACCCTAACACACAATAGATTTAGGCCCTGAATGTACATTGCAAGAACAAATTCAGTACAATAAACCTGTCAGCCTATTGACTTTTTAAAATTTCATAACTCAAATTTTTTATTTGTATTTTTAAACATGAAAGAAACATAGTTCCCAGAAATACTTTTAAATTATGAAATATATAAAATAGATAAAAAGGTACAGGCTATAATATAACACTGACCCATTTACCCACCAACCAAATTAAGAAAGAAACCTGTGCAAATCTGCTAGAGATAACTGCTAAACCCCTTCCTGATCACATTCATAAATTTTTTTCCTTGCCCCATCTCCTACATCACTAAATTCTCATGTATATACATACAACATATTTTCTGGGCACATTTATTATATGTGTGTATATTCCAATGCAACCTATACCTTGCTTCAAATGCTTTTAAGGTTTATATGAATGGCATCATGAATTCTAAGACTATATGGTATACCCTCCATTTGAAGTTATTATCTGGTGCCCTTAGGTACTATTTTTTTAATTTCATTTGTAAATACTTTACATATATAAAAATATATATTAATATTTTCCTAGGTTTTTCATAGTTTACTGGCGATTGCTATGTTTTCATTTCTATATTACATTTTTAATTGGTTAGTACTTGTATTATCATTCACACATCTTATAGTTTGTAGACTCTTGTAGATGTTTTAGTCAATGAAGCAATGCAATTATTGAAAGTTTTATCTTCTTCCTTTCCAATTCTTATGTCTTTTATTTCATTTGGTTTTCTTTTGCCATTTATGTATGTATGTACATACAAATGTGTGTATGTATGCATCTGTCTCAGTAATTATATTTTTCATCTATAATAGTTTTTTGTTCTATTTTCATTTAGAACAAACTATCTTAAATCTCTATTACTATAATACTTAATGGAGGTTGTTTTTTTAAAAATTTTAATTTAATTTGGGTAAGAGCACTTAACATCAGATCTACCTTCTTAACAAATTTTTAAGTGTGCAAACATTATTGTTGACTATAGTTACAATGTATGTAGCAGATCTCTATAGCTTAACTGACACTTTAAGCTCATTGGCTAGAAACTTCCCATTTCCTCCTCCCCATAGTCCCTGGAAAACATCATTGTGTTCTTTGATTCTATGAATTTGACTATTTTAGATAACTCAAATAAGTGGACTCCTTCAGTGTTTATCTTCTGTGATTGACTTATTCCACTTAGTATAATGTCCTCAAGGTCCATCCATGCGTCTAAAATGGCAGGATTTCTTTCCTTTCTAAGGCTGAATAGTATTCCCTTTCCAATAGTATATTAATACCATATATTCTTTATCCATTTGTCTGTGGATGGATATTTAGGTTGTTTCCAAATCTTGGTTATTGTCCTTTTCTGTTCTCCAAATTATCATAGGTCCCAGCTTTTTCTTTATTTTGGTCTTTGGCGTGCGTGTGTTTGGCTCCCTTTGCATGTCTGCTGATCTTTGTTGTCTACTTTTATTTATGACTGAAGCCCTGTGCTGATTGTTCTGGGTAGGTCTGGGTGGTTCCGCTGCATTGCATAAAATGATGTGTTTCCTGGTAGGACTCTTAGGGCAGAAAGTCACCGGAAAGTCTGTCAGGGGACAGGCATGTAATTGGCAGAGTTTGCTTTAAAGTGAGAGAGCAAGTTGTCCACTTTCTAATGAGAGGGGATCTCATTTGTGAAACTAACACCATGCTTAAGTTTGGCTTTTGCTAATAATTGTTCATTCATTTTCTTTAGATAAGAAGCTTTTATTTTCTGCCTGGAGAAAAATGTGAGGCCTCTGCTCACTCAGATGGGAGTAGATAAAGGGAAGGGAGGTGCTGACTGGTGAAGTCATTCCTTGTGTGGACCTTTAACCGTTTTCTGTTGCATTTCTGCTCTTTGTGGTTCTGGTGGGAAGCTGTACATATTCTGTCCTGTTTGCATTGCTTTATTTTAGTCTTCAAAATTTTCCCTTTTCTTTCCTCCTTAAGAAATTAGTTGAAACTTCTTTTTATGACCCCAGTATAGGTTATTTTCTTTTATATTTTGTTTTCTGAACACTTCTGTATTATCATTTATGAGATTCTGAGAGGGCAGGAAAAGCATACATGTGCTCAGTCTACTACAAACCTTCTGAATCTCTTTTTATTATTATTATTGTTACTAATATTCTGATATCTACACTCATGTCTCCCTGTTTCTGCCTCTATTCATAGGACGTGCTCAATCTTTTCTTGTTTCAGGCCAACTGCTGTCTCTGAGTTCATGAGTTCTCTTTTCACTGCCCTGCGATCCCTTCCACCTAGTTCCCTCTTCCCTCTCTTCCCTTCATCGTGTGTTCAGTCTTTCCAGGTTTTCTTTTTCATTCTCTTTAGGTGCCCCCCATCTCTTTCTTTTAAGTCTCACCCAAACTGTTGAAAATTTACCGTTCTCCTTCCTGATGTTCCAAACTCTCTAAAACTTAGCACAGTCTGACTCCTCGTTGCTCTCCTTTGATACCACTTTAACAAAGGCCATTGGCCACGTCCACATTACCAAATGCAGTATATAAATTTAAATCTTCTTTGTGATCCTGTTAACCGTATCCGGCGTTATCTTCACCCTGGGCTTCAAAGCAAACATGTATTCTACCAGTTTTCATCCTTTCTTACTATTTTTTCAAAGTTCTTTGTCAAGCCCATTCTCCTACTACCCCCAGACATTGCTATCCAGAATCCAGTCTTGGCAAACTGTTCTTAAACATTTTGGACTGCCTGAGTATTCTCACTTGTTCATTCCTTTTCATTGCTTTATCCTTTACTCAGTTGCTGATCTTTCCAAATGGCATCTGATAATAACATCACTGTTATTTATTATTGCTCACCCTCTTCCAGATCCTATACTAATCATTTACATGCATTATCTTATTTAACCTTCACTATAACCCTATAATGTAAGTACTACCACTTCCATTTTACAGAAGGGGAAACTGACACTTAGTAAGACTCAGTAACTCGCTCAAGTTACACAGCTGAAGAGTGAAGAAGAGTTATACCCAGGAGTTATACAAAGGCCGTTTCACGCTAAGGTTGTGCTCTTACTCCTTGGGCTGTGCAGCCTTGCAGGCTCACTTTATCTCTTCTGCACAGATCCTGGGGTACATGTAGACCTACCTGGCCATCAGCATTCATTAATGCCTGAAATGGACCTGATTTTCTACTTTGCCATATTTTTTTCCAAAAAGTCACAAGTTCTCCTTTGAGGGTTTCTTGCAATTCAGTGAGTCATCATATTCCTCAGTATTTTCTTGCATTTCTTAATACAGCAGAATACACACAGACACACACACACACACACCCACACACACACACACACACACACACACATCCCTCACAGCTATTCTCCCAGGTAAAAGGTATATACTCATAACCATATTAAAAGTACCACTTTTTAATGAAAATACCTATGAAATTTTGTATCTAGGCCTATAAAGGCAGGTATTGAAATGGGAAGAGGAGTTTTAAAATTAATTCAAATTTACACATTAGTCCTTCACATCCCCTGCTTTAATATACGGAAACAAATCATAGGGAAGATTCTCAGAAAAGAAGAAAGAAAATTGTAGAGTCAAGGACCACCAGAAACAAGAGCCCATGTAGAACACTTCCCACATAATTACTTCTGGAGAGCGAATCTTTTCCAGCTGCGTGCTGTTGTTTGTTCGCTGTCCCCTGTTTGAAGCTGGCAGCAGAATTCCCATCTCTCAACACATGCTCTCAGATCGTGAAACCTCTGTGACATCTTTCCAATTCCCAGATAATATAGATCTAAAGTCATTAGTAACCGATGTTGTGAATTCTGGAAGCTGTCTGTCTTTGATACCTCCCTTGTGCAGTGAAAAGATCCTGCTGGGATTTTTGGACAAGCTGTAAGTGTTTCTTTGTCCCCAAGACCTCTTCTGTTAATCTGTGTCTGAAGCATGCCCAAGCCTAACTATAAAGAGACATAGAATTCAAATAGCTAACTCTATTCCATTAATATGTTGTCTTTCTCTTTTGTCCTGGGCCCTCACCAGTATCTTTCTTCATTTTATATGCCAGAGCCACAGTTGTGTGGGTGTATGCTGTGTCACTCTGGGGGAGTACCCTCCATTTGGACCGCACAGAAAGCAGGATGCTCCGGAGCTGTGCAGTGTGCTGCCACCTCACAGGTCTGCCCTGACCAAGAAGCTTGATGCTAGTCTGTGAATTAAGAAGTGGAGAAGAAACTTATGGCCACCACTCTGCTGTTCATAATTCTGTACAGTTAATTGGGTCAAAGAATATGAACTTTTTAAGTGGGTATATAAGGTCCTCGTTTTGACAATAGTTTTATTAGATATACATGGATGGAATCATAACAATGATAAATGAAATATTTTCATTTAGAAATCCTCACTCTGTTACTCTTTGAAATACTACTTTGCATTAAAAAAACGAAACCAAAAAAACCAGTTTATTTAAAATTCTAAAGTTCAAGAAAGCTGATCTTGTGGATAAAGCAAGTATAATCATCAGAGCATTATCCATGAATCAAAATGGAGAATGACTTTCATATTTCTTTGAAGATTGTGAAGAATTTCAATGAAAATGTTGTATTGTCTGTAACTTTATCTTAGATCCCATGATAATCAGACCCAATGTTAATTCATTTATTCATAAATTCATTTATTTTAAAAATTATTGAATACTGATCATAAGAGACTAAGAACTATCCCTGTGTTACTGAAACCAATTGGAAGGCTATTCATTAAGATCTGTGGCTTTGAGAATACGCAATACACATTTTCAATACATATTTAAAGATCTGCTCTTTAGAATATAAAAAAATTTCTGATGATAGGAGAGAATAAGAACAAGAAATCAGAATAAGAAAATATCTGTGACTGAAAAAAATAATCAAACACCATCTTACCTGTAACTTATTTCCAAGTCCTTTCAAAGAAGGTTGTTATTATATCATAGCCTTTGGGAATTTTCTTCCTGTTGCACCTCACAGACCACTCCAGAGATATCTTTAATCATTTCTTCTCAATCCAGCCACTAACTCAGATTAAAGAATTTGAATTATTCAGAATTCTCAAAGTAATATTTTGTAGAAAATTACAAAGGAAGACCCAAAATCTTTGATTAATGAAATATTTTTTATGAGTTAAACATCCTCTCAAACTTCTTCTTTGTAAAGGATTTATCCGTAAGACTTTAAAATGTAAATACATGCTGAAACCAAAGAAAAAATGATTCAACGTGGTGTAGGCAATGGGATAGAACTTAGAAACAGGATTTTCCAGCCACCAATTAATGTTGCAGAATTATTGTGATATTTGAAATATTACAGCATTTTCTCATTTAGACTTTGGTATCTGACACTGTCTAAATACAGTTGCATAGCAGGTCTGAAAAATAGACTGTTCATTACAAAAATATTGATTTGTGATTCCTTCAAAGCAGTTTATAATCTTAATTTTTCATCCTTCATATCACATTGTCATAACTGCCATGTTTCAAAGAAAAGTAATCCAAAATCTCAAGTCCTAAAAATGGTTGATATCTCAGAGAAATTAAATCCTCTTGTGGTCTGGCTAATTTTATAGCCAATTCTACTTATCTGAGAAAATGAAATGTTAAGAAAGCCTGATACTCTTTGGTGTTTGGAGTTTGGGCATTTCAATGGAACCAATGTCATGTGATGCCAGGATCCACTGTGTAGAATTATGAAAAACATAATCAATGTTGTAAAATCGTAATACTCAGATGGCAGGGAAATAAACTCCCAAATGTCTGCCAAGGTGGTCATGGTCCTCCTTCACTGAAACCTAGCTGGGACTACAGAATGCGTGGCAGCAATTAGCTGTTTGTCTCTGTTTTTCAATCTCAAACAAATAAAAAATAATCTGTTCACATTTTTGGGAGAGGGAGTTCTCTAAAGAGATGTAGTGTTTCCAAAGATGCGCCACCCAGGTTACCCCTCAAGGAGGGACATTCTGCCCCAGCAGACTGCCTCTAGTTGTCAGCTTCATCAGAGTTTGACTAATCTGCAGACCGACACCTTGCCAAGGATACATCTTTCCCAGGCAGGACACATCTGGTGACTGATCAAGACAGATCTATGAAGGCCCAGCCATTTCAACCCGATGTAGGTCATGTCTGATGGGCCACAGCCACTCTTAAGCTCTCCATGGGGATTTCTACCTCCGCCCCATCCTGCTTTTTGCCCTTCCTTTCCAAGATGTTGATTCCTAATAAAAAAAGAAAACAACAACAACAAAACCTCCGTTTGTCAAACTTCATCTCAGTGTCTGCTTCTGGAAAACCAGACTTTCGACAAAGATAAAATGACATTTTGAGATATGTACTATCTTGTGTTAGTTTAAGGAGATTCTGAAAAACACATACCTGTATGCAATGAAGGGTGAATGTACTGGCAAACACAAAGAGATTTATTTAGTATAATTGAACCAAAAGTCTCCTCTCAGTTGTTTAGTCTTTCATCAACTCCTCAGTGAAAGCACGTATGCAAATCTCACATTGTTGACACCTTTCTAACTTTCTTGTAGCATCTTCTCTTTTACAGTAAATGTTGTCAATTTAAACAACAATTTTTTTTTTTTAAGAGAATTGGATTAAAAAGAACTAAAGCAGCTGAAGCCTTGGAAGAAATATACAGAATTCTAAGAATGGGAAAGGGATTGCAGAAAACACTTTCATTAAATCAGGCAAAATATAAACCATTTTGATGTGAACGACCTATTGAGGATTCTAAGTCTTTGGGTGAACAATTACATGTAGTTATTTTTTAATTAATGCCTACAATGTATATGGCCTGCTGTTAAGTGTAGCAAGCCAAGTACAAGAAGTTTCTTCCCTTACATATAGGATGAAATAAAGAAATATGTTAAGTGCATTTCAAATGTCTGAGACAGAGGTGGCAAGGAGAGAATATTTGTTTGAGGAAGAAGAAAGCTTCATGGAATAGATGTATCTGAGAGAGGCTTTTAAAAACGAGTAAGGTCATGCCAGCTAGGATTGAAGGGCTGTGGTGTCCCAGTTAAGGAAACAGCATGAGGAATGGAAAGGAAACTCATTGTGTGCTTTGCTTGAATTGGTCTCAATGTCTTATCCACAAGAGAAGTACTTGCAGAGGATTAGGACTTTTCAAACTGCATTTTTGAAACACATTTAGCCCATTAAATTGTTCTTCTAGGTTAACTTGCTTAAGGGCAGTCATTGGAAAAAAGACTTACAATCTATCAGTATACATTTGAACTTCATGCAAATGTGCATAGATTAGGAAGACTTGTTTTCTGTTTCTTTTTAAAATTCAGGCCTGTGCTTGTTCTTACACATAAAAATGTCTGAGTACACTGCCACAGCACGCATGTGCCAAGTCCAATTAAATGTTAGGGCTCGGATGCCTCTGCTGTGTACATGTACTCATCACTGCCTAGCAGTAGTTGTGCAATAGTGAGCGAGTGGGCAGCATGAAAAATTGTGATAATATCTTTTACAGGTTTCCTTTGAAAGTTTTGTGAGCTTCTTGTCTGAATTTTGTTTTTATGAAGGGGACTATAAAGAGATGGTATATGTCGTCAGTGATTTAGCTCCGAAATAAAAATGGCCAACTACCTCTTCTTTGCAGCTCCTAGATTAACTTAAAGAGACGCAACTACATATCTATGAAAATGTGTAACCTTAGCAAATTACAAAAGTAAATGAGATGTGGAGTTTGATATGATTGTAAATTGTCACCCGTAATGTCGCTCCAATTTTCAACCTTTTATTTTTATCAAAACTGGGTCATTGTTCTTACTTAGTGATGTTGAAATTTTAAAAGTTTACAAATTTGGATATATGCAGTATCTTTGTACTAAGAAATAGCAATTCTGGCTATTTTAAATAACTGGATCCTATGTATGATTTTACTTGAAAAAAATTATGGATTTAAAGGTATGGAAGCTTCCATAAGATCCCTTCCAAATATTACTAGTTATTTTAATGATCTCTTCTGATTTCAAAGGATTCCCTATTCTTGGATGTTTGTTTGTAAGAAGTGAATGGATAGAAAGGATCTCCATTATTATTTTGCAGAAAATAAAAACAGTAGAGCAAGGTAGCCTTTTGTTTTTACTACTAAATTTTCAGTAACAAAATAATAAGCAAAAGAAGAGCAATTATCATGATTTATAAAGAAATATTAGTGAGCATCTACTACTGATATGTCTAGAACAGTAATTGACATAGAGCAGCTGCTCATATTTGTTGAATGAATGATTATTTATGGATATCAATTCCTAGTGGGAATATAAAGAAAAATTCACATGCATAGCAGAGTTTTAGAGATAGTTTATTCAACTAAAATTAAGCAAAATATTAATCAATATGAAAAGTTTTCAAAATATTTAAAGGTGAAATAAGAAAGTTTAACACTGAATTCAATAAAAAATCGAAATTTTTAGGATATCCAAAATAAAGTTTTATGCTGAAACAGAAATTTTAAATAGTGATTTTGTTATATATCTAGCATGTGGGACAAAAACAGGGAACATTTATTAAAATTAAAAACAATAACAGGGTTGAGTACAGTGGCTTACACCTATAATACCAGCACTTTGGGAGCCTGAGGCGATAGGATTGCTTGAGGCCAGGAGTTCAAGGCCAGCCTGGGCAACATAGTGAGACCTCCTCTCTACAAAAAAATTTATTTAAAAAGTTAGCAGGGCATCCTGGTGTATGCTTGTAGTCCTACTACTCAGGAGGCTGAGGTGGGAGGATTGCCTGAGCTTAGACATTTGAGGCTACAGTGAGCTATAATCAGGGCTATTGCATTTCAGTTGGGGTGACAGAGTGAGACCCTGTCTCTAAACAAAAATTTTTTTAAAAACCCAAAACAACAATAAAACACTTTATATTTCAGAATATAGTTGAGAAAAAGACATGTAACAAAATCTACAAATAAGAAGATAATTAAATGTGATTACTAGTATTTTAGTACAATGTAAACAGTAATTTCCAGGAAATCTCTTGGAAAAAATGCATAGCAGAATTAATCATAAGAGAATATCTGTAAGAAAACTGAGGTTATGATTGTCAGTAAAAAATCAATTTATAATGAACAGTTTTTCTCCCTTGGGAGAATTAACCTCTCCAAAAAACAAACAAACAAACAAAAAACAGTGAACGATGAACAGTGGGGCACTGGATAGCAGACGGAGAGGAAAAAACTGTATCTTTTTCAGTATGTAACCACGAAGTTTATAAAGCTTGCAAATCATAAAGGTGTAAGCCCCAAATTAATCTATTTCCAAGTTGCTTTTAACAAATTAAGCATCTTTGTTCCCGTTTTACAGACGCAATTACTGAAGTCTAGAGAGATTTCTGAGTGAAAAAAATTCACGTAGCTTTTTATGTAGTACTTTCTACTTCCACTTCTAATTTGAATTTTATTTAGAAAATTTATTATCAAAATGTAATTGTAAAGAACCATTGCAAATATCAGGAAATTGTTTGCTTTATTGTTCTGTCAGCTCTTCTGAACATATTTAGCTTAATGTTCATCATATACCATAAGATGTTCTTAGTGGTTATCTGCCATTTTGCGGGAGAGGGTTGCGCTACACCATCCACTCCACCTTGCTGTGACCCCTCATTGTCCTTTCAGAGTCGCCTGCACAACCCCTCCATTGTCTGTGGTGTCGGTGGAGTTGGTGCCAGCCTCCCACAATGAGCGCCCCATGTGCCAGGCCTCTCCTGCCCTCTGGCCTCTCCTTTCTCTAAGAGCCCCCACATTTTATCAACAAATTTCCTTTTTCCTAAGTTATCCAGGGTGACTTTTGATATTTGCAACCAAGAAGAACACAGAAAGTATTAAATAACAATATTTATTCACAGAAAAGACAACGGTCATCTTTTAATAATATTAACCCTTTACACCTTGAATGGTCTTTAGTGATATTTTAATCAATCCATACATTTTGCAAATGAAAAACAAAAGCTTAAAGGGTATTATGAATTGAATTGTGTTCTCCCCAATATTCATGTGTTGAAGCCCTAACCCCAGTACCTCAGAGTGTGACAGTATTTGGAGATAGGGCCTTTAAAGAAATAACTAAGGTAAATGAGGGGGTTAGGGTAGGGCCTAATCCAGTAGGACTGGTGCCCTAATAAGAAGAGGCAATTAGGACACGCACAGAGAGAGAGACCAGACACGCATACATACACAGAGAGATGACTACATGAACACACACAGGAAGGCAGCCGTATGCATACCTAGGAGAGAGGCCTCAGAAGAAACCAACCCGCCTGACACCTTGATCTCAGACTTCTAGCTTCCAGAATTGTGAGAAAATAAGTTCTGTTGGCCGGGTGCGGTGGCTCACGTCTGTAATCCTAGCACTCTGGGAGGCTGAGGCGGGCGGATTGTTTGAGCTCAGGAGTTCGAGACCAGCCTGAGCAAGAGCGAGACCCCGTCTCTACTGAAAAAAAAAAAAAAAAAAAAAAAAAAAAAA
>RJWJ010015045.1:0-36874 GCA_004363605.1 Indri indri | reverse complement strand
TAGTTGAATTCTGATGTGAGTAAGAGTAAAATAAATATATTATCACATTTTTTTCTTTTAACTTTAGTTTCGCAATTGGACTGGTTCATTTGTAATATGTATCCTCCTTAGCATCTGTATGCCGATTCAAAATTTTTTCAAAAGCGTAAGTTTGATTCATAAAGGGTAAGGCTTATAGTTATATATTTAATCATCCCTGTAATGTCACATCTTTAGAGGCCTGAGGCAATGCAATACAAACTCAGCAAATATTTATTTTTGTTTCTCCTGTGTGCCAGGTACAGTTTTATGTACTTGGAATATAGTAACGAGCAAAATAGACAAAGAGAAATTCACTGTGGAGCTCATATTTTGGAATGAGGGCAGATAATAAAATTAAATACAATAGAAAAGTAAATTATTCAATGTATTAGAAGGTGATGTTATAAAAAAAGAAAAATAAACATAGTAAGGGAGAAAGGAGGATTGATTAAGGGGAATAAGTTTCAGTATTACATAATATGGTCATCGAGTACAAAGATTTAAAGGAAAATTTGATAGATGTGAGAAATTAGCCAATTTATATATCTTAGCAAATTTTCTCTCTGGAAGGAATATCTAGAACAGGGGCATAAAAGCACAGCAAATCTGGCATGGTCGAGGGGTACAGTATGGCTGGGGCAGAATGGTAAGTTCAAAGAGGAGGCCTGATCCGGTAGGGCCTTGGTCATTTTATGGACTTTGGCAGTGGTAGGGCTTCGAGTAGAGCAGTGACATAACATGGCATGATATTATAAGGGTCATTTGGTCTCCTGTGTTTACAATAGACTGATAAGGTCAAAAAGTTGGAAAATATTTTGGAGGCTATAGTTATGATCCAGGTGGGAGGTCATGGTACCTTTAATTATTAGCAATAGAGAGGGCAAGGAACAGAGGGATTCTGAACATATTTTAAGGCCAAAATCAATAGGATTTAGCAAAAAATATAAAGCGGGATATGAGAGAAGAAACAAAAATTATCCAGGTCAATTTAATGTTTTTGATCTAACTTAATTAGTTCAAAAATTGAGTAGTTTTTCCCTCATATAAAGATGGGTATGCATGGAGCATGTTTTTTGCTGGATCAGAATTTCGGTTTTGGACAGGTTTTAATTTAGATGTTCCAAAGGAGCTATTGAGCAGACATCGGATATATGAGCTTGGAATCTGGGAGAGAGCTCTGAACTGAAGCCATAAATTTGGAATTAATTGGCATATAGAGAATATTAAAGCCATGAGTTTGGATAACACCACAAGGAGAGTTAGTGTGGGTATAAAAGACTTGAAGACTGATTCCTGGAGCATTCCAAACTAAAAAGCTCAGTTATTCCACCTCTTGCTTTAGAGACTTTATGAAGTAAAAAAAGAATACCTGGCAAGTTTATAAAGTTTACCACCTGTATATTATTTACAGAGTAAATTTTCTTAATGCAGCTATAAGGTGGCTAACTTTCCATACAGATAGAAAGATCATGGCACATTCATAGACTATAGGGACTTGGAAAATTTTGTTATCATTCTTCTCAGTACCTAAAACTGCAGGCAACCTACAAAAAAAATTGCTGCAGCTACAGGTGCAATATTTATTCATGTGCCCATGAATCCTGCCTTATTTGTAAATCCTGGTTTCTATCTCACTGCTCATAAAGAAATCCTTTCTCTATCTTGAGTCTTCAGAAAAATGACTTATGAAAATATTGGTTAATGTATCTGTATCTAAACTACTTTCAATTCACTTCTCATTTGTATAGGTTCCTCTGATATATCATAGCCCATAGAAAAATCTTACTCTGCTCAGGCTTCCAGGACAATGCACACAGAATAAAGTCTCAGTACACTGACCTTTAGATTTTAGAAAAGAAGTATTTACATAATTCTTGTCTCTACTTTTTTCTACGACTGAGCAATAACCAAAATATTATAAATGCTATTGCCATTTTTCTTAGGCAGATATCACTCACTCACATTTTGTGCCTAATTGTAAATATATATCATGCATACACTTGATCTGAATTTGTAAGATTATATTCTTACACTTTATCATCAGGTATCCCAATTTATTGTCACTTTCTATAAATAAGTGTAAGCTACCAGCTTTCACTCTAGAGCAACAACTTTAACATTGGCCTGATCTCTCTGGCTCTGAAGGATTAGGGTAGCCTCTAATAAACAGGAAGCGATAACATTAGGACTGGCATATTGGTTTAGAATCCCAGGGATGTCCAGTAACAAAATAAGTGTACTTTCATACACCAACTTTTTACTGTTGGCCTTTCGCCAAAGTGGTACCAAGAGGAATGCTGAAAGCTATGAGGACAGGACAATCAAAAAATACCTCAAAACACATTGGGCTTTCACCAAGTACAAAGCATAATCCTGCTGATTGCTGGGAGCAGGAAACAATATCAGAGATATAACCCTAATATGCATCGAATATTCACAGCATGTACTGCAGAGATGACCAAAGGCTATATTTCCTGAGAAACAGAAAAATAAGGAGAGCTGGAAAGCAAAAAGAATTCCCAAGCAAATTAAAAAGCTGTTGGCTATGATATAAATGAGAGAGAAAGAGGGGTGGGAGAGAAGGGGAAAGATCTTTCAGAAAACTCATAAGTAGGTTGTACAGCATAAAGAACTCTGAAAATCTCACTAGTCCTTATAACCTCAAAACCTCACATCCAAAAACCTGACAAAAGAAAAGTCCTCATACCATCCCTTTCAAATATTGAAACAGTGGTGAACTAAATCTAATTAATGGCACCATTAATACAAGACTGAGCTGACCATAGATGAAAGTGACTCAATTACGTTCATCAGAACCTTAACAGAACAAGAAGCATGCAACTTTTGGGGTGGGGATCTCATTCACGTTAGTTTCTACTCATTATTTTAAGATGAGAAGATGAGGTTTGGCAAATACATATCTTTGGAGAAAGACAATGAAGTAGGAAAAAGTGACTCATAATCAAACATAAAAATAGTCTGTATAATGAGACCCATAGATGGGCCAGATGTTGGAATTAGAAGAAAAAAGAGTATAAAATAACTATGATAAATGTATTAAAGCATCTGTGGTAAAGGTAGACTAATGCATGAACATATGGATAATTTCAAACAATAAAAATACATCAATGGAAATGTTAGAATTGAAAAGAACAATACAGAAATGAAGAGTTCACTTGAATCAAACTTCAGACTGAATATGGAAAAAAAGATCAATAAACTTTGGAGAGAGGTCAATATAAAATGCATACATACACACACAAAGACATTAATATAAAAACATAAAACAATTTAACATGTGTAATAAGGGTCACAGAAGGAGAGAGGAGAAAAAATGATACATAAGAAATATTTAAAGAGACAGTGGATGAAAAGCTTCCACAATTAATGAAAAACATTAATCCACAGATCCAAAAAACTCAGATAACACAATGCAAGATAAATACAAAGAAGACCCTCACAGATACAATATAGTAAAACTTCTAAAAATCAAAAATAGAAGAATTTAAGAGCAGCTGGAGCAAAAAGGCACATTAGATACCCTATCGTCATCGTCTTCAACAGAAGCAGGAACAAGAGCAAAAGGAGGAGGGGAGAAGAAAGAATTAATAAGAAGAATTAAAATAGATTTTTCATCAGAAATAATGAAAACCAGAAGGCAATTAAATGATATAATACTTTTAGAGTGATGAAAGAAAAAACAGTTCAGTTCAGAACTATGTATCCAGCAAAAATATTTCTCAAAATTAAGACAAAATACAGAAATGTTTAAAATGACAAAAGCTGAAAGATTTTGCTCCCAGGAAACATTCATTATAATATAAGACATGATAAGGAGAATCCTTTTAGAAGACTGAAGAATAGCAAAGAAGGTAAATATATCTGGAAATAAATCATTTTGAAAGATTTGTTTTATTTTATTAAAGCCTATTAAAGATATACTATTTAAAGAAGTTTAAAGTACAAATAACAATTTTATGGAGTTATTTAAAAGTGAAATACACAATACTAAATTGAATACTACAATTAGATGTTTCTGAAATTATGAAGTGATATGATATTATTTGAAATTAGATTATGATAAGTTAAAGATGCACATTGTGATCTCAAGAACAACAGTAAGATAACACAGAGATATGTTTAAATGGTCAATACAAGAGATAAAAATAAATTAAAAAAATAAAAAAACAAAAAACATCCTCCACCTCAATTAATCCAAAAGAAGACAGGAAATGAGAAAGAGAAAAACCAAAAACAAATAGAAAAATAGAAACAAATAGCAAGATGCAATACTTAAACTTAATCATATCAATAATTACATTAAATACAAAAACCAAGAATGTTGACAAAATGAAAAAGCCGCATTCCACTATATACTGCTTACAACAAATGCTCTTTAAATATAAAGATACAAATTTAATTAAATACAAGTTGAAAAAATATTTACTGTAAAAATGGTAAGAATAAGAAAGTGGGTGAGGCTATATTTATGTCAGGGGAAGCAGTCTTCAAGAAAAAGAATATTACTGGAGATGGAAAAGGGCATTTCATAAAAATGAAAAGGTCAATTTTTCAGGAAACATAACAATCCTAAATATGTTTGCAGCTAATAAAATTATATAAAACTACATGTAGAAAAAATCAACTGAATAAGGAAAGGAACAGACAAATTCACAATCCCAGTGGTAGATTATGATATCTCTTGATTAAGTAGACAAAATCAGTACATATATACAAGATTTGAACCACACTATCTAATGACCTAAATAAAATTTATAGAACTCTACATCCAACAACTGCGGAATACACAGTCTTTTCAAGTGCACATAAAACATTCACCAACATGAACAAACTAGGCCATAAAAAGAAGTCTCGGTAAATTTCAAAGGATTGCAATTAGGCAGAATGTTTTCTAATAACCCATAATAATTACAAATTAATAACGATATTATCTATAAAATATTCTAATATTTGACAACAAACACACATATTTATTATGAACTAAAAAAATCACAAGGGAAAGTAGACATTGTTTTATACTGAATGAAAATTAAAACATAACATATGGATATTTATTGGATGAAGTTAAAGTAGTGTTCATAGAAAAAATTATAATATTTAGTGGATATATTAGAAGAGATATGTTAAATAAAAAATTATTTTAAAAATACATAATAAATTTTTAAAATTTCCATCTTAAGAAGCCAGAGAAAAAAAGGACGTTAAGTTCAAAGTAAATAGAACAAAGGAAAAAATAAGCATAAATGTAGAAATCAATAAAATAGAAAACGTAAAAAGATAAAATGATTTAAAAAGTAAAAAAAGGCAATATATGTAATCTAAACATTTGTACCTCTGTAATATGCTGAAATAAAAAGAATAAAAAAATTAAAATATTAATGCAATTGTCATGTCCCTTGCAAAATTAATGAATAGTAAAAAGAAAAAGCACAAATTGCTATATTAAGAATGAAAGACATTACTACAGATTCCACAGACATTAAAAGGAAAAAAGACATTAGAGACAACTTTATAGCAATATATCTAATACTAAGACAATATGGAAAAATTACTTGTTAAAGAAATTGGATTTTTAATAAAATATTTCCTACAAAAAATAATTCTTGTCCCAGCTGGCAGAACCAGTCAATTTTGTTAAAGATTAAAGTAGAATATGACATCAATCTTATACAACTTATTTTAGAAAATGAAGGAGGAAGAAGACATACTTCTTGATTCATTTTATGTGCCATAACGATGCTAATACCAAAACCAAAGAATGCATTACAAAAACAAAACAATAAGAACAACAAAAACAAATATCCCTCATAAGCATAGACACAAAAATCCTTCACAAAATCTTAGCAAACTGAGTCTAGCAATATATAAAAAGGTTAATACAAGTTTATTTTATCTCTTGATAGAAAGGTTGATTTAAGATTCGAAAATCAACCAATGTATAAATCATCACATATTAAAATGAAGGGAAAAATCACATGGTTGAATAATAAATGTAGAAAAAGCACTTGACGAAATTCAGCAGCCATTCACTATAATGATTTTTTAGCAAACCAGAAATAGACAGTATCATCTTCTATTTTAGAAAATAAGTCTATGGAAAAAATCTATAGATAACATCAGACTTAATGTTGAAATAGTATATGCTTTTCCCTTAGGAGCAGAAACAGGGCAAAGATACGGCCCAGAAATAAAAATCAAACATACACAGTCAACTGATTTTTGACAAAGGAGCCAATGTAATCCAGTGGGAAAAGGAAGGCCTTTCAATAAATGTTGCAGTCACAATTGAACATCCGTATGGAATAAAATGAACTTTGAACTCCATCTTACTTGATAGAAAAAAATTTAATTTGAGATGGGTAATAGACTTAAATGATTCATAAGTAAGGTCATAATGCTTCCATGAAAAACACAGCAAAGTATCTTCACAATTGTAAATTAAATAAAAGTTATATAGGACCAAAAAAGCACTAGCCTTAATAGAAAGAAAAATGTTAAATTTAAATCCATCAAAATTGAACGTATCTATCCTTAAATATATACAATAAAAGACTGAGCAGACAACCTGCATATTGGGAGAAAATAGTCTATTCTCAGTACCTATATCCAATAAAGGCTTTGGACCCAGCATACACAAAAACTTGTATAAATCAATAATAAAAAAGCAAACAACTCAATAGGAAACAGATCTGATGAGATACTTCTCAAATACATGTATAAAAATGACCAAAAAATGCACCTTCTTAGAAGGTGCTCGATATCATATTCATCAGTCAGATGTCATTTCAAAGGAGCTAAGAGTTCACACACACACACACACACACACACACACACACACACACAAATGGTTAAAATACAGAAGTCAAGTGTTGGTGAGGATGTGAAACAACTAGAACTTTTCTACTCTGCAAGGAGTGTAAAATGGTGCAATTCCTCTGGATAAACATATGGTAGTTTCTTATCAAGTTAAAGATATACCAACCTTATAACCTAGCATTCAACTCTTTGCTATTTATCCTTCAAAACAAAATGTCCATGAAATGTTCACAAAAAGGTTTGTAAATGTATGTTCATAGCTATTGTATTCATAATAATCCCAGACAGGAAACATGACAAATGGCCATCATTGAGAAAATAAATTAATAAATTTAGTATATTCATGCAATGGGATAATGATTCAACACTAAAACAATATTTCTGTCCTTTAAAAGAAGGTAGTTTCTAACAATTATCCTTGAGGTATACATATTTTCTAGTCATTGGTAATCTAAGGACCTCAATCTTTACCTCTGTACAAATGACAAGTAAAGATACACCTATGGTATCAGGCCTTCATTTATGATAGCTTTTCTGATTTCCTTTATTCATTCATTGAGAGATTTACTTATTTATTCTTTACTGTAGGATAGGCATTATTTCTATTGCTATGTAGGAAAACATATAAATAAGATTTCTGCTCTCATAGAGATAACATCAACTGAGGAAATAGTAACCATAAAATAGTAATAATTTTACATATTAAAGGTGCTGTAAAGGAAAACAAAACAGAAGAAATATAAGGAAGTATAACAGTGGTGGGGGGGTATGTCACAAGAGCAAGGATTAATTCTGTAGCTGGGATAAAGGTTAACCGTATGAAGATTCAAACAGTTGCACTAATACCTGAATGATGTTTTTGTTTTTTTTTTCAAATGGTCCTTAGTGATGTCAAAATATAGTCTTTTTTAAGAATATGTTCTAATTAAAGCCAGTCTGAAAAACATGCTGCCAATTCATTTTGCCAATTTCAATCCTGTACTTAAAAGACTACTAGCCAATATACTTGTAATCAGTAGGTATCCTAAAATAATTTTAAAGAATCAGACATATAATTTGTAAATAGAAATTTTAAATAGTTAAGTGGAAGATAGTAAAATACTTTCAAAAGACTTAGAAGCAATTTAGAGTCTTAAGCAGGCAAGACAGTGCCATGTAAACCATGTTTATAGCATTCACCTTTGCAAGAAAAAAAGACTTTTATTCTAATTAGCATGGTAAAATAGAAAACCTGTCACAACCTTTGAAAAGAGCAAAGATTTAAATTATTATAAATTTTACCTTTGAAAATGTCATTCTAGAAAAACACCAATCAATAGAGAACTACTAGTTAAGATTGAAATGACTTCCCAGGACTTCTATATTTCAAGAATATAGACTAAATAATACTTCCATAAATATAAATATTTATACTGGAACACATCTCTCTCTAGGATCACTCTGCATACTCTGATTAATCAATTCAGATTTTTTATCCTGGTACATAAAAGTGGATAAGATACAGTAGACACAATTCTTTTTAGCTACATTTTGTTTATTTTCACCAATGAGTAGCAACTGTATACCTCATCGTTACCTCAGACACAAACCATTTCCTTTCCATTCTTTCCTTGGTATGTCTCTCATACTCCCTGAGTTTAGAAGCTTCACAAACCATGTTCATTTTTGAAGCTTTGGGTACCAGGCTGAAAAGATTAGACAAATCATAGAATAGCCAGTTTCCTTTTATGCCCCTTTGATTCCAAAGTATGTTTGTATTAATATTCTTATTCTTAAAATCCAAGCTAAAGATCTCTATACAAAGTTTCGTCTGTAAACATGAGCAACTTCTGAGACCGTTTTATTGATGCTTTGTATATCAATGCAGTGCTGTTGAGTCAAGGAAACCTCTCAATATAACTATTTTATAAATTTGTAAATTGTAGAAGGAGGGCTTGGAATCCCTTTTTACTGCTCTGAAATCATGTTGTAGGATAAAAGTGTTATAAAGCATTTCAGGTATAAGATATGATCAAAACCTTCAGTAACTCATTCCAACTTTTAATCAGATTGCTTAGTAACTTTAGAATAGATGTATTTTCTGACCTATTTATCATTATATCGCAAATTTTGCTTTTCAGAAACAACATCATTTTTGTCACATTTTAGTTAAATTTTACAAAATTAAATGAGGTACTGTCACTTAAATTGGTAGGGTCATATAGAGCCAAACTTGTTTACTTTTATCAGAAAACCTCAAAAGAATTTGTTTCCTGAAATCCAATAAGTTCCCAATGAGGCTCCCACCAAATTATTTATCCACTCTATTAGGTGAGTAAATAAAGAATATAAATGATGAAAAGAGCTGAGGGAGCCCAGGTAGACTAGAGAAGACTGCAATAAATTCAAAAAGGATCCATGGAAAGCAAAGAATGCTTACCCAAGGTGTATCATGGGTGTAATCTGATCTGATTTTCCACCCTTCCATTCTTTTGATTCTTGGAAAAGGAGCAAAAGTCAGCAAGCATGTGTAACAGAAACCATTGACAGTGCTATACTTTCTGCTAATCAGAAAGAAAACCATAAAAATAATTTTAAAAGTAGGCCCAGGACATACAGAAAAAAATTAAAAATCTAAATTTTAGATTCTAAAAAAAATTATGGGTAGCCTAATGGCACAATCCAATACAAAACACAGAATAAAAGTAGCAATAATGATGTTAATCATGTAAATACATCCATTTTTCCCCTTATTTCCTATGTAAGTTGTTCAAAGTAGTATTTTTGGTCTTTTTCTTAATGTATGTTTTCTAGGTTTCTGGTTTTCCCGACAAAGCCTAATATGGGCTTGCATGCCTACCTTGAATTGCTCTCTGCTCTCCCCCAGCCTGCACACATGCAAGCAGAAACACACACACAGTGTCCCTCTGCCCAGGCCATGGTCTTCACTCTCTCCAGCATGTTCTGTGGTCCTTTAGGTCTGCTCCTCTCAGCAGAGATACCCTCCATTGCGTCCTCTCATTCTCCCAATACTATTATTTCTCCCAGGCATCACTAAAGTCTTTCTACACGATACAACTCTCAACTACTTTAAGAATCTTTTATTAGTATTTTCTAAAGCTTATTGTTAGGCTGCTTGAGATCTAGTGTCAAGAAGAGGTGATACAGAAAGTGAAATTGGGTGGGTAGTCACAGGAACATTGGTGAAGCCAGGCCAAGGAGTCAGAAAAACAAAATGGATTAAAGATAACGTGGGTGTCTAAACCAGCGACAGGAGTTTTTGAATTGAAAGAACGCACACACAAAACAAAACAAAACAAAACAAAACAAAAAACCATAAAGTACAGCTTGTTTATTGGTACTTCTTGCTGTTGTTTTCAATTTTCATGTTCAAATGCTTTATGCCTCAGAGTATTTAAGGGACCCAAAAAACTAACTCATGATATATTTCAGTCTTCACCAATCTCAGTTTTGCCTTAACACTCTTAATTATATGGTGAGAATGGAAAATTATAAATGTCCTGGATTATAATTAGATGCTTAAAATATTACATCTGTACAAGATCCTAGAGATAATGTAGTGCAGGAATTTTCAACTTTTTTTCCCTCTTTTCTTGGATTCCTTTGGAAGTCTGGTGAATCTATTTTTCAAATTAATATTTTTACATGCATACAATATGTACATGGGATTATAAAAAATACTAAAATGCAATATCAAAATATTTTGATGGTATATATATCCTTTTATATTAACATACTATATAACAAGGATAAAATAATATTTTCAGTTTTATTTTGAGATATCTACAATATCGATAATATCACATGAAACTACTTGTGACTGATTTCTCACGGTGTTAAATTTGGAGGTGTGCTAATACTTCCATGATTAGCTGAATGCTAATTTCTATTAGAAGTTAGCGAATGTAAATTTTTTTCCCATTCAAATTCATAGACCTTGTGACTTCTACCCACAGACCTTCTCAACAATCTATTGAGACATTTTTTTTCTGCCTTTGAGGAAATGATAGAGAAGATGTAGCAGAATGCTCAATATCATAAAACTTAGTGGAAGCACTGGAATTAACAGAAATTGTATCTTCTCTCACCAAGGCCAGAACTCTAAACACCATGCATGGCTAATTCATGTGTTTTCATTATAAGATGGTCACGAATGTCAGTGTGTCAATTAGAGGCATAGCTTCACAAATCCTCAGAAAACGTTCTGTAAATGGGGGATTGATTACACTGTGCTCACTTCTGCTTTGTAAATTACTGCCTTACACTGGAATGATCTATATAGCAATCTGTCTCCCCCAATAGCCAGTGAAATCCTATAGAAAAATCACTGTGACGAATATAGCTTATGACCTTGGATCCTTGAATTGAGTTTATTGTGCTTGTTTGACCTGAGTTTTATTTACCCATTTGTAATTTATTTATTAACCCATCCCTTATAGTGTGCTTATTTTTTTACCCAATGGAAAGCTCCTGATCACAAGGCAACTCTTACATACTTCTGTACCCCCACAGTGCTTAACACAATGCTGTGGACACTTAATATTTATACAAAAGAAATAAGGTATTTTTGAGAAGGGGAGATAATTTAATGATTAAAATAATTTAAAACCTACATTTTAAAATGAATTTCTTAAACTACTATAGAAAAGTAAATTAATATGAAATTTTACTATTAATAAACAGCTTTATTTTATATTTAATGCATAATTATGATATAACATTTTAAAACTCTTGTATGAATGCATTGGTTTGAAAAAGCCAATACTTTGAATTATTCTTCAAAACAAATAACCTAGGTAAAGAGCATTTGCTTATCTCACCTTTGGCAGAATATGCACTACTGTATTTCAAAAAAAATGGTATTTGAAAAATAAAAGTGCAATTAAAATGACACTTTAAAGTTTTCACTATGTTATAGAAACTTTCTAAATGGTGAAGATAAGAAACTATTATTATTCCAGTACCAGTTTTCTTTCTTTCATTCATTCATTCTTTATTTTTCTATCAAACATTCAGGACATAGTAATAATAAATTTACAAAATTCTTTTCAAATGTTACCTCATTACATTCTTACAATAATCCTGTGTAATAGGTATTCTCCTTTTTTAAAAGAAGAAATATTGTGGAAGATAATAAACTTTCCTTAATCATTCATGCCTGATTCTTCTACATTAATAAAAAGATTAGTCACTTAAAACTAAATTATTTAAGTTTTAATTATAATTTGATCTTATAAAAAGCAATTAGTATTTAGGATAATAAGTATTAATAATTATTTTCATGAAGTAAACTACATAATTTATTTATCAATGCCGAATATATAATTTCCCCAAAAAATCAATTCATTATTATTTTTTTAGAGATAGTGGTCTCCCTATGTTGCCAGGCTGGACTGGAACTCCTGGGTTCAAGTGATCCTCCCACCTCAGCCTCCCGATAGCTGGGACTACAGGCATGCACCACCATGCCTGGCTTACCCAAAAATGAATTTAAACAAAAATATATTACCCATAAGAAACTCCATACTTTGATAATATTCTCATCATAATTTACATCCTGATTTCTTTTGATTACTTATTGTAGATGGCAGAGTGACACCATCATGTTTTTATGATGTTTTACCATGTTTTTATGATGGCAGAGTGACACCATGTTTTTTATCATGTTTTTATGATACCACATATGTTGTAGGAAGAAGTGACACCGGGACGATTCAATAGGCAATGGTGGTAGTTTATCTGCATAACCTCCCTTTTCGACAAATTAGGCAAGTAATACACAATAAAGTTAAAATTTAAGTACATAATATCTCAGAAGCTCATAAATGTCAAAATCATCCTTTTTCTTTTCAAATATTTCCCCAATTATTTTAAAAGGAAAATGTTCTCCTATATCAGACCCAGAAGTGGAGGGGAATTACTAATTGGGGAAAAAAAAAGCTGAAAAAAAACCCTAATTAATTTGTTACATAAGCATTATTTTCAACCTTTTTTCTCAATCCTAGAGAACAAAAGTTCATACCTTCTGTCTTAGTCCTTTTATACTGTTATAACAAAAATACCACAGACTTGATAATTTATAAATAATAGAAATTTATTTCCTCACTGTTCTGAAGGTTGGAAGTCCAAGACCAAGGCACCAGCAGGTTTGGTATCTGATAGGGACCATGTTTCTGCTTCCAAGATGGTACTTTGAATGTTGTGGCCTCATGTGGTGGAAGGGATGGAAGGGCAAAAAGGAGATGAATACTGTGTTGTCACATGGCAGAAGAGCAAAAAAGAGGGAACCCACTCCCTCAAGCCCTTTTATAAGGGCACTAATCCCATCCCTGAGAGCTCTGCCCTCCTGACTGACTACCTCCTCAAGTCTCCACCTCTCAATACCAGGACGTTTGCCATTAAGTTTCAACGCATAAATCTGGGGAACACACTCAGACAATAGCACATTCCTTTAATGTTTAAAATTTCAAAATATATTACTTATTGGCCTAAAGAAATCGAGACAATGGTAATTTCAGAATATTTGTTTTCAAAATACTCGTGCCGCTATTGCAATATTGAATCAGAATATCAGGGTCAAGAAGTGAGTTTTACTACCAGATTAAAAATTAGCATCACAGAGAGATATATAAATTCAGATCAATTAACTTAATCATCTAATTTGAGCATTATATTTCATCCACAATATCCATTAATTCAAGTATTTATTGACCATGATGTACAATTTTCTAGGTGCTGGGGAGCATCAATAAAACAGATCACCATACCTGGTTACTTGGAGCTTATATCTGAATTGGTAAAACATACGTCAGAAAATGAGAAGTGCTCCAAAGGAAAGCTAAGTAGGGCAAGAGGTAGAAGGATTGTTAACTGATAAGGTACAATTTAGGTAAGGTGGTCAGGGATGACTTTGTTATAGAAGTGACATTTGAGCAGAAAGTGAACAAGGTGAGTGGATACTTGAAATGCCCTCCAGGCAGAGGAAACAGCATGCGTAATGGCCTTGAAGCAAAAGCATGCTCAGTTTGTTCAAGGGACAGCAGGGAGAAACGTGTGGCTGGAGCAGAATGGCCAAGGTAGAAATAGGAAATGAGTCCAAATAGGTAAGGTCAGAAAGTGATCTTGTAGAGCAGTGTAAAGACTTTGAATTCTGATTTTGGGAGGAATATCAAGAACTTAGTTTAGGACAAGTCAAGTTTGAGATGAGAATAAGACCTCCAATGCAAATGGCAATTAGACAGCTGGATAGACGTGTCTAGAATTCAAGTGACAGGTCCAAGTTCCATATTTAAATTTGGAAGTCATCTGCACAATGCCATGAGACTAGATGAGATCACCATGTAAACAAATGTAGACAGAAAAGAGAAGAGGGCCATGGGCTGAAACTTGAAGAACCCCATCATTTAAAGATTGAAGAAGTGAGGAAGAACAAGTATAGAAAATTAAAGAGTGGTCAGTTTGGTAAGGAAGAAACCAGAAGCCAATAGAAGCCGATATTTTATGGAGAGTGAATTCTGTGTTTCTATTAGGATAAGTAACAGGACTGGTTTGCCCAGTCACAGGACAGGTTTTACCAATGTGATGATGAGCTGTTTGATGGAGCGTTAGTTAGGAAGTATCAGGAGGAGAGAATTTGGAGATAAAAATATAAATAACTATATAAAGGAATTTCATTTCTAAGAAAAGCAAGGAATGCAATGGCAGCTAACAGAGGATATTAAGACAATGTACTCAGAGATATACAGCACGTTTAGTTTGCTCATGAGAAAAATCCAGTACAGCAGGTAACAATCACGATGCAGAATATAGATGAGAATAGCTGAATGACATCCCTGAGTAGGCAAAAAAGAAAAGGATCTAGTGATCATGTGTAGGGGCTGACCTTAGGTAGGGGCATGGAGAGGTCATGCACAACAAGTATTATGTTATACTGGTGAATAATGCTTATTTAAAATCAATGTCAGGAACATTTAAGCTTTCATATTCCCAAGAAAAAAGTTCTCATAAAAATCATACAGGAAAGGGGTATTTTTCTTTTCCCTAATTTATAGATGAGAAAAACTAAAGGTAAATTGGGTTCAGGAACCTACCTAAAGTCAGAAAATATGTTGCAAAGGTTAAATTAAGACCTGCTAGCTCTTCTTGGGGATTTTAATTAGAAATCGACTGAGGTCAGCCCTCAATTCAGATAATTTAGAGTCACGTAATCCCTCTTGTGGGGATAATGTTCCCAAATTCAGCTGTACATCAGAATCACTTCTCGGATTTCATTTGACTTTTTTTTGAGACATAAACCCTGGTCTAAATCTTTGAATATTATCATTTGGTGACACTTCAGAGAAATGGGTCATCTAAGCTTTAAAATAGAGCATCAGTTGTTTTCCAGAGTGCTTCCACGGTTGAGTACGACTGTAGTTTCAGACATATAGGCTACATCAAATGGTTTTCTATTAATACATATAGGAATCCTTTGTGAGCCAGATATATTTGCCATCATGAAGAAATATGAACTTATGAGAAATTCAGTATGTAATTTTTATGATAAATGAACTTCAGTGGATTTTCATAATTAATAATGTTACATATATGAATTTGCTTTTTATAAAGATGAGGGGGTTAATTTGGTATTGGAGAGAGAGTAGTTAGTTTGAGTGCTAGTTTCATTTTTTTTTCCAGTGGGTCCCAAAGTTGGTAAGAAAACATATCAGGGGCTTTAAGGAAGACTGGTTCCATTTTTAATCATAATTGTCTTGTTTTCACTTATTTTATTAAAGTCTTGTTTGATTTTTTTTTTCAAAAAATATTTCTATTTCATTCAAGCTTTTCAAAAACCGCTAAGTTAGAGAGATAATAGTCATCCAAATTTTAAAGTGCTCAGTCAGCTTTCTGACGCCACTCTGGTGATGTTCTCAAACATCACCAATCAATCAAAAGATGCTGACCAATTAGTCTCATATTCAGTGATACACTACTCTAGACAAAGAATACAATTTTTGTGGAGACTCCAATGAAGTAAATATCTTTGATACTTTGACCCTAGGGTAACCAGAGGGATTACATGTACAGAGATAAAACTAAGCAAAATAAAACCACATTACTAACTTGAGCTTAACCTCTAAAATTTCACAGCACTCTTCTGATAAGTGGGCTGGCTATGGGCAACTTGAAGAATTATTTGTACATAGTAGGCAGATCTCATTCTTAGAACAAAATCAAACTTCTTTGGCCTTTCCTACACTAAAATCATACTTTTATTCTACCTATTTAAATATTACAACTCTGTTTAATAAATTACTGAGGGATTTAATTAAAAAATATAGGGAAACATTTTGTGTTAGTCTGAGTTCTCTGGTAAGCAGAAACTAAGATGAAATTAAATATTGAGACATTTACCATGGGAAAATACTGTGAGAAAAAATGGAAAGGTTGCTATAAAAGGCTGAAAGAGCCATCAGACCATGATACAAGTCTGACCCAGAGTGAAGGAGAAAGGGAAGGGAGGAAGGAAGTTTGGATGGAGGCATCTTAGGCTACATTACAGTTCTAAGGAAATTTTGGCAAAGCCACTGGTGAATCCTGCAGCCAAGGTCATCCACTAGATGAGGCCAGCTTCTCCAGAGCAGGCCTGCATTAGTATCTCTGCCATGTTTGGTCATTGAGAGCCACTGTAGGAAATGTGTCCACCGCACAAACACAGCAATGGATTTAGAGGTTGCAGCGAGGACTCTCGTTCCATTACACTTCCTGCAGTTGGAGATTTGAGAGGCATATTCTCATGATTACCACCCATAGGCTTGCATGTCTGAATTTGTGTTATTTATTCATCTACTGTTACTAACTTCAGGTGAAAACTTTGCCTCCAATAACTAGAGGCCAGAGATTACCCTGAATTCAACTATAAGATCTGGACCAAAGAACCTGACACTCCTTTTTTTTTTCATACCATTACTTAAACACGTTTCAGTGTCTAGCTTTTCTATTTCTTCCTACCATTTCTAGGGTCATGACCATGTGGAAAATCGAATGTCTTCCTGTTTTGATATAAAAGGAAGGCACTTTTCCCAAAAGGCACCATTAAGAAAGACCGAGAAAGTGCCAGCCTGAGGCTGTGTGAACTGATCCGTTCTTCACAGAGCGCCGATGCCTCTCATTCTTCAACCTTGGCAGCTAATGGAATATGCTCCTCCAAGGGGCAAGATTTATTCACAAAATGACTCCATAGAAAAATGTACAAGGAGTAAAGCAGATCTGCCGTTAGGGTGATGAAATTTTTCATGCTCTGCTTGGGAAGTGATTGGTGTTTTCTCCCAGTTATTTCTGTGCCTTGGCTTCAATCTAAGATTATCAGGTGTCTATATTTCTATGGAAGAAATTTGAGGATATTTAAAAGGCATGAGAAATATTCCTGAAGTTATATCCCTTTGCTCCAACCACAAGTCTAGACTGGTTTTGTGGACACAGGAGGAGTATGACAGGACCTCAGACATCAGGTTGCTCACAAACTTTTAGAGATTTAGTATTCAGAATTTGTTTTTGGGAAAATAGGTAAGTGTAATGATGTGGGGAGTCTTGAAATTTTTGTCTGAGTCTCCATTATATTCTGTGACTCTGAGAACATCATTTCGACACTTTGAATTGGAGGTTTCTTATTGGAGCTGGCTGAACTAGCAGAGCAATGTAAATGATCCCTTCAAGAATTTTACAGTGTGGTAGCCCTACATCACAGCTACCTCTCCCATCTTTCAAAATCTATTAATACGATGTTAATCAGTAATATACATAAACCCAGGGTGAAATTTTTATGATAGTGTTCACATGAGTGTGTTTGTGTATGTGTACGTGTGCATGTGTGCCTGCACATACATATATATGATAATGGGGTTATTTTAAGAATGAGGAAATGTTCTCAAATTATAGCAGGAGGACTTTGAGAAAGAGCTTATGCAAGTGAAAATTAAGCAGAAAATTTTAGAGCCAGGAGAGATCTTAGTCCAGACTTTGAAAAAAATATGTTTTTTTGTCTACCTGCATCATAATTAATATGATGTTTTTAAAACACATATTCATGGACCTCACCACCGACCTTCTATTTAAGACTCCTTTCATATGGGGCCAGGAATCTTAATTTTCAACAAAGTCTCTGAATGGTTCTTTTACACATGAGTGTTTGAGAATTGCTCATGTAATCTAAGTTCTGCATTTTATAGATGAAGAAGCTAAGGCTTAGAGGTGATAATATAAATTTATTGAGCAAAGTTGATCAAATTGATTCAAGTAATTAGTATTTGGATTTCAATCGAAATCATTCATTCATTTATTCATTCTTCTAAGAAAAATGTTATTGACTGCTTACTCGTGTACTAAGTTGTTTTATATAGATCAGCATATCTGATATTTAAAATATCTATTTGTTACAATAGCTCAGAAGTTACAATTATTTCTTTGTTTTATATTAGAAGACTACTATTAGAAGACTGAGACTGAATGCTTTAAATAACTTGTCTATGTTCTGACCCCTAGTAAGCTGTCTTTCCTAATTCCAAAACTCATGCTCCTTAACTCCAGCCTATACTTTCTCCTAGGGCAGAAAGGAACCAAAATTTACTGAGTGCCTACAAAGTAGCAGGAACTTTTATTCACATTATAAAATTAAATTTTTCTTCATTGAATTACATTTTATGTATATATACATATATATGTATGTATCTTTTGCAAAACAGGAAATTGAAACACAGAAGTTCGAAGGAATAGAAACCATGGTCACAAAAACCTAGGGATTTTGACTTCCACTCTTCAACAGGTAATTTAATACATTTTTAGACCTGAAGACTGTTACTAGCTATTTGAAAGTTATTAATATATAGGTTTGAGTATGAGAAGCTAGCCCTTCTGAAAGAGTGTCAACTGAGACTCTCAGCTTCTGACTCGGCTTGAATGTATTGAATGCATTAGTGACAGTGCCCCTCTGAGCTGGAGGGTCCCCCCCGCCTATGAGCTGAGTTATCAATGACTTTGTGTTCCAATGAAACAGTGAAATGGAGAGAATTCCAATGTGGTTATTTCCCCATATTTCAGTTTGCTGCCTAGGAATACTATCAGCTGGGGCCTTACAATATGCTAATGTTATTGCAGCAGCATCTTCTTTGCATTCCAACCGGGACTACTTTGGTTCTCACAAATTGCACCTCACTAAAATCTGGAAGTATCTGGTTTACATATTCACTGCCACTCCTGGCTTCCTCAGGGACCATTTCAAAGTACTAGACGATGGTAAGCAAATTAGTTATTTGATTCCAATGAACCGAGGTCAACATAACATCTGTTTTCCTCAACTTTGCTATCACCTTTATTTCTGCAGTGTTTGCTTGTGCCTGTGATTCATTCTGTCATCTAAGAGCATTTTCGGTGACCTAGAGCCTCTTATCTCCTGTCAGTGTTCTTTCAAGTTGTTTTCTTGCCACTCCATGGTTGGAAAACTATAACTGAGTAGCCAATAAACATTCCTCAAATTCTGCTGTTTTCAAACTATGCAAATGACCTGTCTTTCCAAAAAATTAAGCAGTGAAATTTGACAGCGTGGACATAAACATTTTTGTTGCCAGTCTGGGAAGAGGAGGACAGAGGTTCATTGTCATCCATTCCCAGATCAAGTAACCCCAAGGCAATGCAATCATTAGTTAAGTATTTTATACAACAAATGATTTACTAAACAAATATTGTGGGAATTATTTTACTTATTTTTGAACTCTATGCTCTTCAAGAATTAGAAATGTTAGAACAATCTTTGAAGATATGCAATCACCATTGCTTCCCCAAAGTTATCAGCTTTCTAATGCAAATTCTTTTTAGCCAAAATGGCTATTCACATGAGCTCAGATGAGCAGTGGATAAAACTGGATTGAACTAGGTTGTTATTGTCATATTAACAATCCAAAGGGTAAGTAGAACTGTAGTCTTCAAGGAGAACCAAAGTCCGAATTAAAAAAGATATCAAATGTCAGTTTCAAGAAGTGAGTGGGGAAAAAATAAATAGATAAAAGCCAAAAGGTCAGGAGCAACAATGTGGAAAAGATTTGGAAGTGGAGTGCATTTTCACTGCTGTCCTTCCATCTTCTCTTTCCAATTCCCTTGCTTTGTTCTATGAGACACACTGTCATGATCTGTCAGGTCCACTCTGTGCTGTGCCTCAAATTCCATCGTCTTCCTCCAGCTGACCTAGCATGCCTGTGATTCGAAGCCATAAGAAACTGTCAGACGAGCCCTTAACTTGTTTTCCAGTGTCTGCATTGAGTCATCTCAACCCATGATCTATGTAGCACGTAGAGTCAGTTGTATGTTTAGAAAGCAAATCAGATCATGTTGCTGTCCAACTTGAAACTTTTCAATACTTGTTTATTACTCTGATCATGGCTTGTAAGGTTCCGTGTGATTTTAGTTCTACCTGATTTCCTCTCATTTTATGCTTTCATGCCCCACTCTCCCGCTTCACTGTACTTGAGCCGCACTTGACTTCTTTCTCTTCCTCAGATGCATCAAGCCCCTTTGCAATACAGTGTCCTTGCACTTGCTCGTTACTTGCAGTTCTTTCTCTAGCTCTTCAAATGGCTGACATTAGTGCCTTTCTTCAGATTTCTGATCAAGTATCAGCTTCTCTAGGAGCCCTCTCTGACCAACCTATCATAATAAGCTCCTGGTATTTTATTCTCTACTACATCACATATTACTTCCTGAAACTATTCATCTCAATCTGCAGTGTGATTGGATTCTGTGGATTGCCCCCCTCAGCCTCCATCCTCTCTACCCTCCCTCTAGGATGCCTTCCTATATTGCAGACACTGGTAAGCTAAAAATCTGTACTTCACAGTCTGCTTTGCACTAGGATTCTAGATGAAAATTAAGTTTTAAATGACATTTCGAAAGTAGAAGTATCATTTTGCTGCTTTTGCTAACAAGCAAGATTGCACAGATAGGAATACCAAGACACTGTTGAAAAGGCCAAACTTTGTGTTTAGTGTATATTCTCTAGTTTCATGGATGCCAGAGGCAACTGAGTAGTTGAGCAATGCTGGTAGGCTTTTGAACATAAGAATTCCACTGGTGGGCCTCTGACTTTTCATTTCTTCAGCCTTTCAACCCATTTTGTATTGCATTTCTCCATTAACTTTCTTTTTCAAACCTCTTCTGTTTAAAACAGCTAGAGTGTTTTTCTTACTGAACACTGATCCATTAATATACAGATCTTTGTTTGTTTACTATTTCTTTTGTCTGTACCCATTAGAATATAAGCTTAAAGAGGACAGTGACATGTCTTATTCAGCACCATACAATTGTTCAACACTGAAATGATTCTTGGAACATAAAGGGCTACTAAAGATCAATTGAAGATCAGTAAAGATCAATTGATCACACTTGAGTGAATAAATTAATGCAAGCTGACTAAGCTTAATTAATTCAGAAAATAGGCCAAAGGTGTCTAGACCATAATATTTGCAGTGTTGACCTCCTTTGAGTGTTTATTTTGGACCTATGTGGCTTTAGGGAAAGAAAGTATCTTAAAAACCAACAGTATGATGCCCATGTTTTTACTTTTGGTATGCATAAATGTTAACAGTGTCTATTGAATGGGTTTTCATTTAGATGTCAGTGGATCTCAGTGAAAAAACATGAGAACTGGATGAGAAGCTTTCATCCATAGCAGTGGCTTTCAATAGTTATTGCTTTTCTGACGATCTGCATATTCTCCTGGTGAATAAAATCCTATTTTTATAACTTGTGTTTTGCATTTGGATCTGGAAATAGCCTACATATCTGACAATGCTGCAAGCTTCTAAGCTGCTACCACGGAGGCATGCAGGGTTCCTTCACTTCTAGGTCTCCTTACCTCCCTTTCCCTCTTCTCTTCTCTACCCCTTTCTCCCTTTTTTCTTTTTAAAATATGAATTAACATCACACAACCAGCTAAATAATGTAGATTACAACATCATCATGAACAGAAATGAGTTAACATCTTTCACTAAGCAACTTTCTACCAGTAAAGAGCTTCGGGCGTTTTGAAATACTTGACTTCTTTAGATGGAAAGGGATCCCTCCAATCAAAATGGAATGGCTGTTTATGTTGCTCTTCTCTCTCTTACCTGAAATACTTTATCAGGTCACGAAGAGCCTCTTGTCTTCTTTTCTTCTTCTGGATATTTAAAATTGCTGTGGTACCCATCGCTAGTGTACACCTTCTAAGGGTTTGGGAGCTGCTGCTGTTAATGGAAGTACTGTGAAGCCTCCGTCGTCTTTTGTATTTCTTTTTTTCTTGCATTGTTTAAGTAAAATATAACTGTCTGGTATCTACATAGGTAATACACATTTTTAACTGACTCTCTTAAAAAAAAACTATAGATGAAGAAAAAGCAGTTATGTTTGGCTGTCCCAAAAGCTGCATGAAAGGGAAAAACTATCGGACCATTTTTTTCCCCTAAGGCAGTTTCGTGAGCTCTGAAGCAAAGAGCAATTTTATCCAATAAAAACTATTCTCTCAAGTGCAACAGCCAAATGTGGCTCATTGCAACAAAGGAGGGAGCTGGAAGCCAGAGGATTGATGTTGCCTGCTTCCACAGGCTTTCATGAGCTCACTCAGTGCCCAGGTGATGAGCAGCAGTTAGTGTGCAAAGCTCTAAGGAGACACGTGAGTGTGCATGTTGATGAGCGTAACCACCGCCATTCACCAACCACAGCCTGCTCCTCAGATCCTCTTTTATGTGGGGAGAAGAGAGAACATAAAAACGTGTTCATGAGTTCTCTTTCTATTAATGTTGGAAGAAATAGAGAAGGGAAACTGTGACTAGGGGATCGAAATAAACCAACAAGCCAAAGAGCAAAAGGAGAGCAGAGGAGAAAGGGGCAGAACCTAAGGCAGTACATTTCTCAAACACTGATGACAATTTACGTTCTTTGTTCTAAAGAGGCAAAACAAGAGGGCTGATTTGGCATTGCAGGCATGGAAAGAGAAGTAAAAGAAACAAGGGTGTTCTGCTGGTACATCTAATTCTTTATACAAAGCACCGTAAAGAATTATTTTTATCAATTCTACTTGTTTCTTTTTGTTCTTTTTCCTTCTTTCTTTCCTTACTCTCTTTTGATTCCTGGACTGTATCTAAAGATCATATGATCCAGCCCCCTCCTTTTGTATATGAGGGATCAGACGGCTCTTAAAAACTTAAATGACCTGTCAAAGGTAGTATTATTGATTCCTATAAGAGCTAGAAATATAAATTAGGCTCCTTGACTTCCATTCTAGTGTTCTTTCCACTATATCATCCAATATTGTTATTATCATTAGTAGTAGTTAGTATTTATTTATAGAACTTAAGCATCCCTGAGCATTAACTGGAATGATATTTTCCTAAAATGTAGCATCATGTAAAAGTCACAATTGACATGCAATATGTCTTCAAGAAACTTTTAAAAATCAGTATTGAATTGCAATGAGAAATTTAAAGTTGTATTTTCTGTTGTCACAAACTCAGAGGTAGTCCACCTGGAACCAAGATCAAAGAGCAAATTCTTAATCAACTGAAATAAAATCCATTCCAGTTCTGGTATTTCTGAAGTACAAAAAAGAAAGAAAGGAAGTATTGCAACATTTTAAATTTGCTGATAACTGTTCATGACTGAGTTCTGACAACCGACATTTTTGATAGAATTGAAGGATGTGGTAGATTTTAGACATAGGAATGAAGGATTTGGCAGGGATTTGGAGTACTTTGTAAAATGCTGAGGATATTTATGTTTTTAGAAAAAAAATTTCTAGGAAACACTGGCTATTCTAAAAAAAAAATACCTGATTAAAGTGGTATATTAAAGCAATAATTTTGATATCTCAGGTCAAATAATATTATTTCCGCTTAATGTACACAAATAATTGAAACGAAATTTGTTTTGCTCTAGACAGGAATTGATTTAAGAATGTCTTCACTCTATATGTCATAACACTGCCATAATAACAAGAAAAATCACACTTTTTGAAGTTCACAGAAATGTATTAATATATCTATAGGAAATGCTAGAAAGGATCATGAAAATCATGTGATTCAGCCCCTTAGTTTGGTAAGAAAGAAAATTAAGCCTGAACAGTAAAGTGCAATCACAAAGATGTTGACTTACATAAGTTCTGAAAATAATCATTTTCAAAATACAGGCTAGAAACTGATTCAGTTGTTTTTTTCTCCAACATTGGGTATAAACATTAGGCAGAATAATTCTGGAGAGTCGTAGATTTGTTGCAAGTGGTCTGTTAACCCATGTGTATGACAAACCTTATCTACAGGTTTGAATAATAAACTTTACTTAAATATATATTTCACATATATGTAGATATTGGTGTAATTCACATCAAAGCATTTACAACTATTGTTGATTTAATAGTATAATTTTTTCCTTATAATTTTTCTTAAGTTCATGAAGAAGTGTTACATTTCCCAGTCTGAGTGACCATTATCATTTGAATGTCTCTCAATATTTAGATATGTAAAGGGGTCCTCTTACTGGAAAATATTTAGAAATACTATTCTAGCACATGAATGAATTATCCTTAACAAGTCAGGATTTAATGTTAGAATTTAACATTCAATTTTTTGGCAAATATGCTGCCAGAAACCTGGGTTCTGGGCCGAACTGTAATTTAAAACCATCTGGAAACTTTCCTTATTATCAGCTTTGTTGCTACTTTTCAGGTATTGCTATCTACAAATGAATATTAGTCTGTACTTTGCATGTATTTTTTTAGAAAGTGGCAAATGTGTCAAAGCTCAAATGACCTTATACTTCAACTTGTAATTTTTATTTTTTCAAAGCAACCTTTATGTGAATAAAGTCTGGAACATAAGCATGCTAGAATTGGCCATTCGTATCGTACGATGAAATTCAGAATGACTTGGAAGGTAGTTTTGAAAGTTTAGCTCTGCATAATATCAAACCACATTATTATACTCTGATTCCAACATTCTCCTGAGAGTATCCAACTAGGATTTAGCCCCAGGACCTTAGAAGTTTGTAAGCCTTCCAATGCAAAGACACCTGGTGGTCTGGGACTCCATTTGTTCAGGTTTCACGGTGACACCCAAGCACTTCAAAGAGACTCATCAAAAGCCAAGTTTGGCAAAAGTAAGAAGGTTTTCAAAGAACTTTGATCACCTCAATTAACCAAGCCACGGGGATTCAAACTAAAGCAATTAGCAGATTTTAACACAGGATGGTAGAATGAAGTCGTTATTTTGGTTTTCACAATATAATTCTCTTTTTTTCCTCCATTTGTTGAGCATGAAAATGCTGCTTCTACCAAGTTACATGTAAAAAAAGCCAGTGGAATGTAACGCTTTTTAAAAGGTCTGCCAGCGGCTGCTTCTGTAATCTTGGCACCTCTAATTGTGTCAAAATATTTTAATTATCTAAATATGGATTTCTGTTTAAATGTAGGTCCAAAAGAGTGTTCCTGATATGACAATAGGGGAGGAACTTAAAGTAAGACTCTGGGGTAAGCCTTAGGTGTGATGGGGTTCAGGACATGTCATCCCCAGATATGGCACTTTGGCATTTGTGAAGAGAGCAGAAGCAGGAGAGTCACACTGTTCTTCCCTCTTCTCCCTTGAAGCAGGCTGTAAAATAATTTCCCGGCCTTCCTCTCAAGTAGGCCCTAAAACCTTCATTCCAGAGGTGTCCACCTTATGCCTGGAGGAAAAGAATGTCACACAAGGACACAGAAGAATCTGAACAAACAGGTTTTTAAGTTCCTTCCAATTTATTATCATTTCCATTTGTTTTCCAATCATACTTCCGCACGATGGTCCATAAAAATAGTTTTTTCTGTTTCTTTAAATCTTTTATTAAGGCTCCTATGTCACGTAAAACTTATATTAAATAAATTTGTATGCTTTTCTCTTATTAATCTGTCTTCTGTTATGGGGGTCTCAGCCATGAACCTTGCAATGGGTGAGAAATTTTTTCTCCCCTACAGGTGTATTTTGTGAAAAGTAACTTTGTTTTTCAGATTGAGGGGGTGGAAAATGAGAATGAGGAAATTTCCCTAAATAACCTAGAGCCAAATCTGTCACGTACTATGTTTGTATTAAGCTTAGACACTGTGGGTTTTGTATAGAATGTAAAGATAAATTATTACAAAGTATACATAATGAGTTATGGAAACAGAGAGAAAATCTTAGGGTTAAATCTTGGCTAGGTTATTTACTAGCTGGGTGATCTGAAGCAAAGTTGTTTTGTTCTGTTTTGTTTTAATTTGATGATCTGTTCATTTTTATTTATAATACAGTGCTATAAATGTCTTGTAACATTATTGGAAATATAAAGTAAATATGTAAAAATAGCACACACTAAACGTTGCTTTAGAATAGAGCTGTTTGTTTTTGTTTCTCTTTCTTTTCTTTTTAAAAAAGATCTACTAGGGAAGAGTACTGATCAAGGTTTTCCTTATAAATTGATTTAAAAATTAACACAAAAATCAGACCATGTTAGATCTGAAAAGGACATTAAAAGTCATTTGCTCCCTACTGTAAAGACAAAAATTTGAGGCCTAGAGAGTGGTTAAGTGACTTATCTGACATAAGCTTAGAACACATTTCCTAAAGAACTGGACATTCATTTTAGTTCAAACCATAGTAGTGATAAAGAGATTTAAATGCTGTCCTTCAGATTTTCCAAATCTTATTAACTACAAATATCACCTCAAATGGAATGTTCTTGCTTCCTAAAAAGATTATTTTAGAAAATTGTCAAACTCTGGCAAAAAAAAAAAAAAGACTAAAATCATAAAATAACTTATTTCACAGATTTGTCCCTGTTACAAAGAAAAGTCTGCGCACTGTTTTAAAATGATATGTTCTCTCAGTTACTGTATTTATCTCAAAGAGGTTACATTCATCTGATTAACCTCTTTGGTTTGTTCTAAGTTTGGCTCCTTCATATTTCTTTTTGCCATTGAAACCTTTTTGATGAGATAACATAGTTAATTTTAAATCATTCTTTAAAATATGTTTGTTTTTAAAATCACCAAATGTAATTGTTAATGGTGAAAAGGTATTATTTTAATTCAAAGTAAAGGAACTAAGATATTGTATATTAGATAATTAAAACAATATTCTTTTTTATGAGGAAGGCATAAGGTAAAACAAAATAGATTTTAAATATTCTCGCAATCGATGCTTTTTCAGGTTCAACAGACAAAATTTACACACACAGCAAAAAACCCTTGCTTTCTATTGGTAATAAATTCAATAATGCTCACTGAATTTATAAAATTTATAATGCCTGATCAAATAAATTTTACAGCAACAATAATATGAGCTAGAAACTGAATTCACAGAAAAATCCAACATGGTCTATAGCATAAGCAGTTTACAGTTTATGGAGGGAGCTGGGCATGAATACCTAACCACAACTCAACATGACAATTGCCATTGAGAACCTAAACATAGTATAGTAGGAGGAGAGAGAGAGATCAATTAATTGCCTTACAAAAGCAGAGAAAAGCTTCAAAAAAGAAGTCCCATTTCAGCTTGATTTTAAAGGATGAATATAATATTCAAGTGAAATTAAATTTCCAGAAATTTGCATTTTTCATAGAAAATTAATGAGGCCATTTTGAGAGAAGCTTCTTTCAGAATTTTATGTATAATTTTGTACATTAGAAAGAAAGAGGTAAGTGGTCAAGTGGTTTGAGTTAACTTGGATGTGTCTTAAGAAACTGTCATCTGAAAATTCAAATATTTTAAGAGGGAAAATAACCAGTCATATTTTTAAGTGAAGGGATTTGTTACTTGAGTTTTTGTTAAGATTGTTCATGAACCCACAAAGGGTTTGGTTTTGTTTTTTTTTTTCCTTCTCCTAGGCTTGGTTGCTTGTCACCAAAAGCCAATTACTAAAACAATGAGGATTGCCAAGAAGAAATGAAGTTTATTTGTGGTTGACGTCAACCAGGAGATGAGACGACTGTCTCAAATCCATCCCCTAGACTGATAGGGTTAGGGATATTTTACAGGTGAAATGAATAATGCAGAAAGTGGGTGAGCATCATTACAGGTTTGGGGTGGAGTGCAGGGCAGGCAAATGCAGTGAGAAACCATATTACCATATATATCACATAATCAAAATGGCACATGAGCCCCTCCCAGGATGGAGATTTTAACAGTATAATGAGCTAAGGGTTAATATTGGTCATCCTTTTGGTCTTGTGTACATGCAGGTAGTGGAGAGTAGGTTGCTCAGTGGGTCCTTGTGGTGGAATGCCTCTTGTCTTGAGTTCTCTGAAAAATTGGGCCTTGTAAGAACCTGTAGAATTTGTAACCGCAAGGAGATTCCTATGCTTCTGAAAAACAACTCAAAAGAGAAGGGATCAGTGAAACAGAAAGTTACAAAATTCTGGGCAGCAAATCTCTCTGGCCTGAAAACTTGAAACATAAGTGAACTGCAAAAAGGCATTTTTGTTCATGGAGCCAGTTACAAGATCATCCCCAAATTAGATGTAATTTAGTCTGAGATTGGAGTTAAATCCAACTAATATTTGTTGACTTTGTTCATGTCACTGGGCCATAAAATAGCAACTTCATGCTATCAATTTTATTAATACAAACAACAAAGTAAAAAAAAAAAAAAGTGGGCAATGTGACCTGACCACAGATATTTTATCTCCTTGACACTGTTGTACAGTTCTTGGGAGCCAAATATCAATATCTGCTTCACAAACATATTTACAATTACTCTCGATATAGTATCTTATAGATGAGAAGTGATCAATAATTAAATTAAGTTCCACATAAGAGAACAATTATGAATCAGAGGAAAAATAGAATCACAACTGGCTAGCAGAATTAGAAAAGATTTCATTTGGAGGTAATCTTTTAGATGGATCTTAAAGGTCAACAGGTCCAAAGAAAATATACAAATGACCAATAAGAGCATGAAAGATGCTCAAAATAATTAGGCATCAGAAAAATTCAAGAAGAAACCACAAACTTCACACCCACTAGAATGGCTATAATTTAAAAAATGCAGATGATAGCATGTGTCAACAAGGAAGTGGAGAAATTGGACCTCTCATATACTGCTGATAGAATGCAAAGAAATGCTATTTGGAAAGCTACCTTGCATTCCTCAATATGTTAAACATAGACCCAATATGACTCAGTAATTCTACTCCTAGCAATTCTACTCCTAGCAATAACCAAGAGAGATAAAAACATATTCCAAAATAAACACTTGTACACAAATGTTCATAGCAGCAAGTTCATACTAGGCAAAAAGTGGAAGCAACCTAAATCTTCATCAATTAATGAACAGGTAAATAAAATTTGGTCTATCCATACAATGAAATATTACTCAGCAATAAAAAGGAATGCAGCAACATGCATGGCATTCCTTATAGATTCTGGAAATTAACCCATTGTCAGGTATAAAGTTTGTAAGTACTTTCTCCCATTCTGTAGGTTGTGTCATCATTTAGTTCATTGTTTCCTTTGCTGTAAAGACGCTTTTTAATTTGGTGTTATCCCATTTGTCTATTTTTACTTTTGTTGCCCATGCTTTTGGAGCCTTATCCAAAAAAATCTTTGCCCAGTCCAATGTCATGAAGCATTTCCCCTATGCTTTTTTTCCCTAGTAGTTTCATAGTTTCAGGTCTTACATTTAAGTCTTCAATTCATTTTCAGTTGATTTTTGAATAAAGTGAAAGATAGGGATCTAGTTTCAGTCTTCTGCATGTGGATATTCAATTTTCCCAACACTGTTTATTAAAAAGACTGTCCTTTCCCCCAGTGTGTTTTCTTGGCACCTTTACTGGAAATCAGTTAACTGTAGATTCATGGATCTATTTCTGGGCTCTCTATTCTGTTCCATTGGTCTATATGTCTGCTTTTATGACAATACCATGCTGTTTTGGTTGCTATAGCTTTGTAGTATATTTTGAAATAAGGTAGTGTGATGTCTCCAGCTTTGTTTTTATTGTTGTTGTTCTCAAGATTGCTTTGGCTATTCAGAGTCTTTTGTGGTTACACATGAATTTGAGGATTTTTTTTTTATTTCTATGAAGAATGTCATTGGTATTTTAATAGGGATTATGTTGAATGTATAGATTGCTTTAGGCAGGATGGACATTTTAACAATATTAATTCTTCTATTTACTGAGCATGGTATTTTTAAAATTTATTTATATCCTCTTAAATTTTTTCATCAATGTTTTGTAGTCTTTAGAGATCTTTCACCTCCTTCATTCAATTTATTTCTAAGTAGCTTAATTTTTTGTAACTATTGTAAATAGGAAAGGTTTCTTGATTTATTTTTTAGATAGTTCACTATTAGTATATAGAAATGATTTTCGTATGTTGATTTTGTATCCTGCAACGTTATTGAATTTGCTATTTCAAAAGAGCTGTCATCAAGTTCAAAAATTCTCTTCATTTCGATATAGTCTGTTGTTGAGTCTATAAATTGTATTGTTTATTTTATTTATTGAGTTCTTCAGTTCTAAGATTTTTCTGTTTTTATTTATTTCTTATAACATTTATCTCTTTGTTGAATTTCTAATTCAGATCATAAACCGTTTTCTTGATTTTATAGGATTACTTATTTATATTCCCTTGTCTCTCACTGATTTTCCTTAAGATTAGTATTTTTAATTCATTTTATGGCATTTTGTAATTTTTTTTCTTGGGGCCTGTTACTAGAAAATTATTATGTTCCTTTGTAGGTATCATGTTTCCTTGGTCTTTCATGTTCCTTGTATCCCTATGTCGATATGTGCACATTTGTTAGAACAGTCACCTCTTCCCATTTTATGGAGTAGCTTTTGCAGGGAAAGACTTATTCCTTTAGATGGAGCCTAGGATGTCAATTGAGTAGGGTGCATTAGCTTTGGTTCCGGGTAGATGCAGTAGTTTAATATACCTGCAGTTTCTTCTAAAATAATGCACATCACTGATGTCTGCAAGTGCCTTAATGGCCTAGACTGAAAGAGATTGTGGTGGAGGTGGCATGACTTTGGCAGGGATGGGCTTGCTGGACTTGTTCTCAGGCTGGGGATGGTATATGGTACCTTGGCTAGTTAGAAGTTGGGGTCAATGGGGACAAGATCACCAGTCTCTTTTTAGGCTAAGGGTATGGGTACTAAGTGGTTTGGTCAGCTTAGAGAAAGAGTTTCTAGGAGAAGTTTCACTGGGCTGTTTTTACCTCTAGGGACACAGGTGTGTGGTTGTTTGGTCAACTTGGGAGTAGGGCTACCGTGCTATTTCTCTAGCCAGGTGTGTGGGTGTGCAGTGATTCAGCTGGCTTGGGAGTGGGGCTGCCTGAGATAGGTCCCCTGGGCTGCTTTTCTAGCTGGGGGCTAATGTGTCTGGCGATTTGCCCTGCTCAAGATTGGCTTCTAGGCTGTGTAGGACTGCCTCTTCCTTAGGGGGCAGGACATTACGTGGGTTCAGGCACTATACTCACAGCTGTTCCTGGGCTCAGGTTCCAAGTAACTGGGGTATCGCAGCTACCTATGTGAGCATGGTGGAATAATGGCAGAGTCTTAGGGCTGGATGAACACAATGGCTACTGACCCCCAAAGCAGGACACACTCCAGCAGTGACTTTGGTTTCAGAATGGCACCTTGCTGTAGCAGCTTGAATCATGGGGGCTGGAGGATGCACTATACAGTCTCCTCCTCTTCAGCAATGTAGCCATGTGAATTCCTGGCAGCTCCCCAAACTAGGCTCAGAGCCTATGAGGACTGCATGTTTCTCCTGTAGCAAGGACTGCAGGTATCTATGATGGTGAGCTATAGGGGGCCGTCTGTTTAACTTTTTCTCACACTGGGAAATCCCTCTTGGCTCTGAGCCAATCCTGGCAGGGGAGATGCTGACAGCAGAGGCAGAGTGTTTTGCTCTGCTCTCTATGCTCTCATCCTGGGTTTCTGTGCTTCACAGGGACTTTGACATTCCCTTGCTCCACTTCAGCACTTTCCTTCAGACACTCTCATCAAATTTCAGTTGTTTATATGTCGTGTTTGGTCCTTTTCTGTGGGAGAGACGAGGCACCTCCATTCAGCCATCTTGCTGATGTTCCTCGGGGGTTTCTTTCTGAGGTGATGGAACTATTCTTAAATGAATTGTGGTGATAGTTACACAATTCTCTGAATATAGTAAAAATCATTGAATTGTACATGTTAAATAGGTGAATTATATGATGTATGAATTATGTCTCAATAAAGCTGTCAAAAATAGAATTTTAAAAATCCAACTACTAAAATATACTAAGAACATTCCAATTTGGAGAATTAGTGCACCAATTTTTATTTTATCTGGCTATTCCTACCTAGCCACTTGCTGTATTCAATGTTTTCTGGTTTTTACTATTACGAATTAGTGACAATTAGCATAGTTACACAATAATTTATTTATACATCTTTTTATTCATTCTACATAGTCAAGTAATTTTTTACAATAGCTATGAGATTTTACAATAGCTATGAAAAGCATTAGAGATTAATGATCAATAAAAGTTCTGGAATTAGAATGTTGGGGTTCAAATCTGTGCCTCATCACTTGCTGTCATTTGACTTTAAAAAAGTCATATAATCACTGGAAGCCTCATTTGTAATAACATCTATAATTAAGGTTGTTAGAATTTAATGCATTGATTTCTGTAAAGTGCTTGAAGGATGGACTAGCCTATAGTACAGGATCATCAATGGCTAACATTATGGTGGGCCAAGTGCTGGACTAGATGTTGGTTATACAATCATAAACAAAATACTCATGATACCTGCTTATTGTGGAGTGTAAAATCAACTGACACATGCGTCTTTAGCAACAAGTCCATTTATATCTAAATGATAAATTCCTAAGCACAGAATTGCCACATAAAACAGCTCTATAAATTGAATGCTAGTTGGCAAATATTATAAAGTAAATAATTATATGGTCTTCCTAGCATAACTCATTTGGCTTTCCTTTATGATTTTGTTAGCTAGAGTGTAAATAATAATGTTGCATGGTTATAGATGGCAGGTATTCAAGTGGTGATTCTAATTTTAATGAGACTAATTTAACATGGCCTGGGTTTGAAATTATGTTAGTAAGTTGATTTGGGGAAAAAAAAAAATATATATATATATATATTTCATTTTATGGAAATAAAATTTTTATTTGATTGGATTTTTAATAATTTATATAACTCATTTTTCAAAAATATATATTGACTCATATTGAATTTATATTTGGCATCTAATGAGAGATTTTTATGTTTTTTTTCTTATCCATGATTTATGAATATAGCAGGCATTATTAATATATTTTCTAATATGTAATGGTCCCAGAAAAATTCTTACTTTGTCATCATCTTAGTTCTGTGTACCCAAAAACAAAGCACAAATCTAAAATGCACATTTGGTAATTTGTCATTGGATAATACAATCCCAGGGAAATAGCAATCAAGTAAAGCATAAAGTAAGGCAGGGAAGGAGATAAAACAAATATAAGGTGACATGTTCCTGAGTGGCTCCAGCTTAGGAATAAGCCGGGCTAATTCTTGGTTTTGCAAGGCATCTTTGGAAGCCTTACGGGATATGGCATCCAGAGGAAAAGAAGCGAAGATGTATCCCCCACTCCTCTCTGTCACCCATGTCTCATAGACGAAATTCACTCCAAAAGGCCTTAAATTGTGTGTACTTTTGTATTGTGGGACCTGTCCTCTCCAAGTAGCCACTGAGTAAGCCAGGGTCTCTGGGCGACAGTGTTCCAAATGCACAGATGCAGCATAGACTCTCCTTACGGGGTAGCACCACACAGCCTGTGAACTCCATCACCTGTAATGGCGGTATGGGAAGCTGCGGAGTAATTAGCATCTAGGGAACAAGCACCTTGGGAATGTGTGTATTTGTGTGTGTGTGTGTGTGTGTGTGTGTGTGTGTGTGTGTGTGTGTGTGTGTGTTGGTTGGTTTGGGAGGAGTGGAGAGGCAGAGTGATCATACAGTTTTTTTGAAGATTGACCAATAATACAATCATGTGGTATAAGTCTTTAAATACATGTTTGGCACTCTTTTTAAAATTTTGCTTTGGTATATTTTCCAAACTCTCTGTGTTTGTTTATTTATTTTATTACATATGAATATTTTAGACACTGCATTTGTTTTATATTGTTTGTTTTCACCCAATATGAGTGCTTTAAAGTATTTATGATACTTTTAAATTTATTCATTGAGATATCTGACAAGCTGATTTTTTAGGCAATGTGATTTTTCATAATTCTTTGGTCATTTAAAAGAAAATTTAGGCTGTAGTTGCTCAACAAGTAGGCCGAATTTAATATATATTAGTAAAAGCACTTCTTAAAATCATTACAAAGTTTATCCTCAAAATTGTATTGTTTTAATCTGTATTCCAAATATTTCCTTTTTTATCATAGTGTATCATGACCAAATTATTTGTATCCAGAGAATACGAAACTAGTTTAATGTAACTTTCCACATTAATAAATTAGATTTTAAAATGTTATGATTATTTCAATAGATGTGGGAATATCATTTTATAAGATTCCATACTATTTATGATTTTTTTTAAAAAAGATTCTGACTCAACTAGGAATAGAAGGGAACTTAGTCAAACTGCTTAAGGATATCTATAAAAAATATTCATAATCAGGAAAATTTGGAACTGTTTACTTTAAAGTAAGGAATTAACAAGAAGCCTAATATCACTGTTGATGTGGGTTAGGGGCACAAAATTAACATCATGCAGTGTGGCCGTAAAGTAAGATTTGCTGATGGAAAGTCACAGCAGGGAGTGGGGCTGTGTAGACTGATAAACCATCCTCTGCCAGACAGGGTGCATTTTTGTGATAAAACTAAGCTATCACTTGGTGATATGTGACTATGAGCTCATTTTTGCTTGATCTTCATGTTTAGAAACCTGGAGACTCAATTTGGGATGATTTCTCTAGAGAGGGTTTATATTTGCTTCGACTAGACACTATATTTATTTTTCTTGTCTTTTATTTCCCCCTGTGCTGGAACCACTCCCTTTGAAGAACTCAATTAACATGGAAAAGTCTCAGGTTAATCTCTCCACACTTTGCTGCTGGGTCCAAACTCAATAAGTACTCTTATAGACAGTCTATGCAGTTCTCATAGAATATTTGTGAATAGTTCCCTTAATCCCTGAAATTATGGGAAATTTCAAAGATATGCATAAGAAAACAGAATAATATAATAAACACTATGCAACTATCTCTCAACTTCTGTAATTATTTTTAACTCAGAAATAATCTTGCTTTATTTATATACAATCTACTGCTGTAATCCCTGCTGTCTCAGCGTATTGGCTTCCTCCTGAACAATGGGCAATGAACCTAGTTGGGTCGCAACAAGGACAGCAAGAAAGGGTCAGACTTATCTAGTAACATTTGTACTTTTCATTTATTGGTTAAATGTCCTGATTTATGGTAAGTATCCCAATGCTGGCTCATTTTAGGGAAACATTATTGTTTTGTCTTTTGGAGAGCTAAGTATGTACCTGCACGCTGTCAAGTTATTTGACATAGATAAACAAACTGAGGTGGAATTGCAACAGATGTAAAGGTCAGAAAAAGGGCAGCAAAATGTTTCATGAGTCATCTCTTTAAAAACTCCACCCTTTTGGGGAATTAAAACCTGAATTCCTTCCTGAGGCCAGTAAACAAAGGGGCAGAAAAATATTCTTTGCTGTTTGGTTTTTAGTATCTTAAACTACAGGAGATAACTCAACAGAATTGTCCAGAAAAGGGTCACAAGATCATCACCTGAGCTAAGAAGGTCTACCAAAACCACCAATTATAGTTAAACAACAATAGCCCAAATCCACAACATATGACATTGTGCTAGGTAGATAGGAAGGGAATCCGTGTCTCCTAAGGACAAAAGTGGGTGCTATTGCTTTGGTGCAATTGCCCCACCTGGGAAGAAGGACAAGTGTGGGCTTCAGGCCCCACATCTTGGTCCTGTCCCACCTTGATCCTGCCCTGAGCTACTGCCATACCTGGAGTAGGAGGGAACACCCTACAAACCTGCCAATCAGAACTCAGTACCCCAGCTGCAAAAGAATGCAGAAAACTCTCTAGCCCATGGACCAAGCAGCGTCAATATCATAAAGTCCAGAAAGTGACCTAGAACCCACATGCATGGTAAGACTCAGGTCATGCAGCTCCCAACTGTCCAATAAAATTGGTTCCATGGTGATGTTTGAACCACAGGGAGGTCCCTATCTGGACACCATAAAACAAGACCCAGACTGTAACCAAATTATTTTTTTCCTGCTGTGTCAAGGGGTCCAGTCATCGTTGGTTAAGTATGTATCTTGCTGTGTAAACCCGTATCTTGCTTTTGCCATGTAATCCTATTGTAATCCTATCTTTCACCCCCTCAGTAAATTTCACCTCATGCTTGCCTTACTTTGGTGCATCTGGTCATTCTTTCACCATGGGCTGGCCAAGAACCGAAATTTCAGACTGAAACCTGACAACTGGTCATGTAGACCCAAGCCCAACCACCAAACTCCTCTGCCCTTTTAAACAGCCCTCTATTTCTACTTAAAGAGAGGATGGCAGTCTTTGAGATGCTAGTCCACTGCCCTCCTCATTTGCCAGCAAAGTAATAAGCTGCTCTTTCCTTTTCCTCAAACCACTTGTCCTTGTTCTTTGTTCTCACTGATTCAGCCTCAGGGGCAAGTATGGAAATTTGAGTAACAGAATTACATTTAAATCTACCTCAACTTCATTTCTCCTTTGCCCTGCACAATAGCTCTTGTGCCTAGAATCCTTCTTGCCCCTAGACTTCCAATTGAAAGTGGAGCGAAGTTTAATTTTTTCCCCTGAAGTTTTGATTATTTGAGTCTATAAAATAAACTGATAATAGCCAGATTAACAGGAAAAAAGGCATACAAATTTTATTATTAATAACATGTATACAGGCATGGGAGTCATACAAATATGAAAACCTCAAAGAAATGGC
>RJWJ010015044.1:0-36855 GCA_004363605.1 Indri indri | reverse complement strand
GTTTTCTAAGCCAGCGTTTTTCGTATCAGCCCTTCCTAACTCACACGACAGTGGCTGAACGAATGTAGGAAACTGGAGCACAGACAGGGAGTGCCGTGGAGGCTTAGAGGAGGGGGTGGACATGGGGGTGTGAGTGTCGGATTAATATTATCTATAGAGAGGGTAGGTGGGGGTGGAGGACACACTAGACAGTGGGGAAGGGGGAGGGACAGCATGGCCACAATGTTAGGATGCTACTCATATTTGAATCGAAGGGGAGCGAAAGCCCTGAGAGATGAGATCTTGTTTTAATCATTGGAGTCAGTCATGGTTTCTGTCTTCCTTAGACTGCAAAGTGGAGATAGGTTAAAAGATGAAAGAGGTTCGTGCAGTAATATCTGTTCCTCTGAGACAGTTCTCAGCTCGTTCTAAGAGCTGATTACCAGTACTTTTGAGAGGTGGTGCTAGAAACAGCTACTTTTTAGCAAAGTGAATCACACCATTTCTTCTTGTCCCCTTTATGAAGTATCCTCAGGGAAATGACTTTATCTTTCCACTGCTGTCACTAATTCGCATTGTCTCTCTAGGACATACTTTTCTCATCAGTAGAAGGAAAGTAGACATGATCTGGGCCATTTAGTGCTAATATTCTTTGATAGTTCCTGTAAAATAGATTTTTCTCAGGGTAGCTCGTCGCAAGCATTGCCTTCTTAATGAAGCTTTTCCTGATGCCATCACCTTTTAAATACACCATAAGCTTCTTTAGAGAGAGGCCATGTCTTATTCTTTTGTTTATTTACTGTGCTTAACCTGGTCACTCCGCAGGCATTTGTGCACGGCAGTTACTCAGTTAATGCTTATGGAATAAATAAACTGAATACCTTTTAAAAACTAAATACAGAAAAATAAAAGTTATAATGATATCTTTAGAGAATTGCCCCAATTTAAAATATGCTTGAAAGAGGTGTAGTAATGTATGTACATTGTCAGCCAGTCTTTATTTATTTCTTTAAAAATTAAATGAAATTCATGACATATGACAGAAAGTCACCTCAACTTGCAAGTCAAACGGCAAAGGACAGCTATTTAGTGAATGAAAATTTTCAAAGAATAAAGAAGACAGAGCCCCGGTTCTTAGTTTATGACGTGATGTAAGAAACCTATGATAAGCTTCAGGAATATGCTGTACAGATAAAAATACACCAAAGACTAACTGGGGAAGTACTCCTAAGATGCCAGAAGAGGAGTAGTGTAGAAAAAAGTTTTGTGGGGAAACAGAATCTAGCTGACATTTCGGAAGGACAGGAGAGACTTCGCTTAATGGCCAAAAGGGTATCCCAAATAGGTATATCAAGAAAGTTTAGAGTAGACTTGAAAGTGTGGTAAAGAAGAATGGGGAGGAGGTGTGGCTGGCTGATTTGACTGGATGAAAGGTGAAGCCCAAAGTAGGGGCACATTTCTAGTTTTTGTCTTTAAAGATCACTGTCTCCAAGGAGCCTTTTCTGACCCTGTACACCAGGTTTCATTCTGCTGTGTGCTTCCATAGAATGTTTACCTATCAAAAAAATTTTATTTGTATGTGACTTAATTGCCTCATTTCTCCAATAGGCTGTAAGCTCCTTGAGGATGAGGATTGTATTATTTCCCCTGTATGCTCAGCACCTGGTATAGGACCTCTGAAATAATGGATGTTCAATAAATACTTACTGGAGAAAGGAAAAATGGGAGTTGGACAAACTGATGAGAGAAGGGACCACTGTTTTAGCATTCATTTGTATTACCTTATAATATTAATGTCTTGTCATCTCCATTGATGTTTTAAAAGCTTAAAGATAGCAGTCGTGATTTAGATGTATTTTTGGTAACCCAAATGTCGAGAACAGTGCTATGATGAGGATGATAAAGACAGCCAGTGGGCCTCACAGAGTTCCCAATCTATTGATGGTGGGCAGTTAAAAAGGGGAAGTAGGCAGTGGGTGAGGGAGTCATTACTCCATTTCTCCTTAAGAAAGGGGTCTCTGAAGGAAGTAGAAGGGTAAAAGACAAAAGAGCAGAATAAAGGTGACAGTGAAAAAGTATAAACTTGATGGGATGAAAGTGAACAAAGGGGTATGAAAGAGAATGATGGTTGGAAAGGAGAGACACAGAGACATACAAAAGAGTCTTTAGTGTCATGCTAAAAATAAATCACAATGGTTAAACAAAGCCCTGACTGTGTGCCAGGCACTGTTCTCAGACACCTTAACGTGTGTTATTTCATTTAATTCTCATGACAGGTATATGAAATAAGTGCTGTTTTTACCACCATCTTACAAATAACCTGAAATTTAACACTGAGTAACTTTAAGTGGTAGTGCTTAGATTTGAAAGCCGGCGGTCTGACACCAGAGCTTGCACCCATAACCACTCCGCAAACTGCCTCCTAGTCTTTATATCTAGAATCAGAATGGGCCTGTGTATACAAGAAGGAGAGGTGGTTATATTTAACAAGAATGTTCAATTTTTCTTTTCAGTTGGCTATTCAGTTGTTGCTATCAATCATGTTGTTGACTTCAAGGAAAAGAAACAGGTAAAATAAGATTTCTGAAGCTAATAAGTGAAGCAATAATAAGTATTTATAATTATTTGTGTTTATATTAGTAATGTGGGAGCTACAGATTAGCATATTTCTTAAATGTAGTCCTTCGTACACTATTATTTTCTTATATGTTAACAGTTGAACTGATGAATATTTACACAAATGAAGATTTTTGTGAAGTGCTGTGGCAGTGTAAGGATTCTTGAAGTTGACTTGTTGACTTGATGTTAATTGTTTCAATAATGTTTAAAAAGTGCATTGGCATTGACTGTAATCACAATATGTAGTCCTTTTTATTGATGTGGACTCATTAGCTCTTAAACATACTAATATGTGTATTTCTCTTTAGATGAACAACTGTATCCTATAGATTATTTCAATCTAAAAATTCGTTTTTATCCCTCCTATTTACTGATGTTCTTGGCTAGTTAGCTTTCTTTAATAATAATAATTACAAAAAGCTTATTTAGTCTTTCTTAGTACCAGAAATCAGCTTTCTTTCTTTTTAGAAGAACATATATATATATATATATAGGGTGTTTTTTTCTGAGAACCCATTGTAAGTTTTCCATTATGCTTTATACCATTAACATGTACAATCTGTGGTGACTATTTATTGTTTGTTGTAGGAAATTGAAAAACCCGTAGCTGTTTCTGAACTTTTCACAACTTTGCCAGTTGTACAGGTAGGTGTTTGTTGTTTAAGAAACATAATACCTATTTACTCAATTAAAACATACCCAATTACATGTGCTATTCTCTAACCTGAGCTGCACCTTCCTCTGCCTACCAGTTTTACCTTTTCATCAAGGCTCAGCTCTTTCATGAAACATTCTGTTACTATCAGTCCAGTACTTCTTTGATGATCTTCTTTCCTGAAGTCCTACAGCTTTCAAATTATCTCATTATATAGTTTAATATACAGACATCTTTTTTTCTGGCTGTATTATAAATTCCTAGAGAACAAGGACTGGGTTTTATTGATCTTCACTATCCCTTATAGCTTGTACCTTTTAATGAATACTTTCCACTGGTAAAGAGGAAAATCAATCAGTTGTATTCTGTGCTTTTCTGATAGCATGTTTTTGTATACAGGGAAAATCAAGACCAATTAAAATTTTAACTAGATTGACGATTATTGTTTCTGATCCATCACACTGCAATGTTTTGGTAAGTTAATTATTTCTCCCCTTTCCTTTTGGCCTTGTAAGTTGTATCAATTAATGGCACTTTATCCTGCCCCATTCTTACATCTGCCCTCATCCCCCCAAACCATGGCCCCTGCCTGCGTCACTGTCCTCAGAATTCACAGTGTAACATGTCTAGTCTGCCTACTCATAGCACATGTATAGTGATACCACAGTTAAAGAATCCCTTGGCAACAGTTATTCATTGGGCTCATGAACCAAACAAAGATGGGTGCTGGGGATATTGCTGTGAATAATATAGACAAGATCCTTAAACTTATAAAGCTTATATTAGTAGTTTAATTGGCAAGACAAGCACTGAACAAATAATAATTACAAAGGTGAGGAATGTTTAAAAGGGAAGAGATGGTAAATAAAGGATGCTCTGGGAGCTCAGGTTACTCTGTAACCTGAGTAAGTTAATGTTCAAGCTACTGGACATAAGAATCAGTAAATGTTATACAGGTGACAAGAAGGAGACTGCTCCCACAGTTAGGATGAATTATGCAAAGGTCCTGAAGCCAAGGAAAACATATATGTTCTGGGAAGTGAAATAAGACTACCAGAGCTAAGCCTAGTGAGCCGGTTACCTGGGACGAAGTTAGGGAGGTAGGCCTGGATGAGGATTCCAAGAGCAGGGGGAAACCCTTCGAGGTTTTTATTAAGGGAGTAAAATTATGAGCTTGGAGTTAAGGAGGGGATTTGAGAGACATTCAGGAGGGAGTATTGATGGGATTTGTTCATTGATTGGATACAGGATGATGGCCTGAGCAGCCAGGTAGGTAGATAGTACCATTTCCTGAGGTGGAACATAACAAAGAGAAGCAGTTTGGGGGCATCATGTTCGGGACATGATGAGTTATTGTGAGAGTTCCAGTGGAGCCTGTCAAATGGGCAGTTGGAAAAAAGGTGTGGCCTTCAGAAGAGTGATCCCAATTAAAGATGTTACTTTGGAAGTGGTCACCTGTAGAGAGTAATTGAGATCATGGGAATGAATGAGACTCCCTAGTCAAAGTGTGATGTGGAAAGAGGTCTACAGCAGAGTCCTGAGGAATTTCACTGTTTGATGGTGAAAGAGAGGATGAGCTAGGATTGGAGACTGAGGAGGGACTACCCTAGAAGTAGGAGGACGATGAGGAAAGTGAAAACAGAAGAGGAGGAAGGGAAGGTCAGCAGCATCAATAAGGCTGAATAGTCAAGCAGGACAGGGGCTAAAAAAATGTCTTTTGTATTTATTGACAGGCCATTGTCTGCCTTAGCAAAATCCATTTCCATGGGTATGATAGGGTTGCGAGAAAATGCAGATCGTTTGTGCTGCTGACTTTGCTTGAGAAATTTGACTCCATAGGCGAATGGAAAGCATAGGGTGGTTGGTGGATGAGAATCTGCTGTATGAGGAGATTCTGTTTGGTAAAGGAGAGAGATGTGAGTATGCCTGCCAACAGGAAAGATACAGTTGGGGAGAGAGAAAGTGAGATCCCTGAGAAGGTGAATGGTTTTATCTTTAGCTAAGGCGGACATTTCTATCATGGAACAGGAGTAATCAAGGAGAGGCTGCCCCTCTTTATAATAGTTAGCATTGCTATAGAAATTGTGAAAGGCAAATTTGGTATTTTTATACAACTGCAAGGCAGCATTCTGGTTCTCTAGGCCTGGGTAAACATAAATAGAACCGTCTTTTGATAAGTTGTAAAGACTTTAATTTACTCTTGTTATCATGAATATACTGGTAGTCCCTTTTTATCTCCTTCCCAAATGGGAACAGGCAAGTGGAGGAGAGAGAATCCTGGATCCTAGCTTTTCCTAAGACTGGGAGCCTGCCCTGTCTCAGCACAGGTCTGCCTGGTAGGCCCTCTTACTTGCTTAATTAAGCACGGCACCTGCTGCTCTTCTTACACCCTCCTCTAACTTTTATTATATCTTTTCTTTTTACAAAATAACCAGATTGTAAAAATTTATAAGGTGCCAACTAGCAAAGAAGAAATATCACACATCCCATCATTCAGAGATTGTACATAATATACGTTTTTTTAGTCTTTTCACGTACAAACTCGTACAATATAGGTTTGAGATTTTCTTTTATAAACAACTCTCTATTTATCTTTAACCAAGATATTTCTCTCCTATCCTAGGACTCTCAGGTATTTTCTTGGATATCTAGCATTTTAATTTGTATGTAACAGAATTCTTATTGTGAACTTAATCGCGTCAAACACTTAATCATGTATATTTGCTCTATGCACATATATGCTGTATGCATATTACACTTTGTCATGTATATTTTTTGTCTGAAAAAATAATGGTAAATTCCATTGATGGCCGACATATGCCTTAACGATTTTATACCCCCAGTGCCCAGCACACAGTAAGTGCTGAGTAAATATCTGGCAAGCTCCTTCACTAGTTTGTAAGATCAAGGGCTGTCTAATTTGATTTTGTATCTCAAACACAATATGTGGTTAAAACAAACAAATGTAGGAAGGATTGGAAGAGGATGATTGGTGTGTTGGTTGTTTATATAATATCTAAATTCTCACATGCTTAGAAGGTCTTTTCTGCCAACATACAAAGCAAAGCAGAAATGTCAATAGCATATTAGAAATGTTACATGATTGAAATATAAGTGTACTTAGATAACTAAGCAGAATTTCATGTTTATATTTTTTGTTACTGAATGATAACATTCTTTTTACATTCCTAGAGAGCAACTTCTTCAAGGGTCCGGCTCTATGATATTGTTGCAGTTTTTCCAAAGACAGAAAAACTTTTTCATGTGAGTAACAGATAAGTAAAATAGTGTTTATGATTTTACATAAGAAGTCTGATGTTACACTTTTGTAGGTGACCTATTTAGCCTCAACTGGAAACTTTAAGGATTTTTCATTTACACTTAGAGGTCTAGGATTTCACAGGGGTATATTTAACTGGCTTGTTTTTGTTTTGTTTTATTCATCTTGCCAGACACTTGATGGGCTCAATTTGAAAGAGCCCATTGAGTTTTCTTTTTTCTTTACCTTTTTTTAAAGATAGGGTCTTGCTCTTTTGCTGGGGCTAGAGCACAGCGGCATCATCATAGCTCACTGCGACCTCAAACTCCTGGGCACAAGCAATCCTCCTGCCTCAGCTTCCCGAGTAGCTGGGACTATAGATGCATGCAGCCATGCCCAGCTAATTTTTCTGTTTTTTGTAGAGACAAGGTCTCACTCTTGCTCAGGCTCGTCTCAAACTCCTGGCCTCAAGCAATCCTCCTGCCTTGGCCTCCCAAAGTGCTAGGATTACAGACATGAGCCACTTTTCCCAGCCCAGTTTTCTCGTATCTTTATCTTTGCTTTATTCATTCCGAACTTCCCTTAGGTAAATGATGTTCCATCTCTTTCTATTAATAGCTCTAAAATCACTTCAGTTTCTGCCGTTCTTACTATTCACTGCTGCCTATGAGGGAAGAAAAGGGTAAGATTATACTGTATCATAAAAGTTTCCTCCCCTGTTTCTACTTCCTCCTTTGTATGTTCAGAGGTGTAACCCATATGCCAGCATGATCATCTCAGCCTTCCAGAAATTCTTCAAAATCAACCCCCTGCTGATATGATCTCCCTTCCTGTTCTTAGGGCCTTTATGAGTTGAATTCTTTTTGTACTTCTGAAAATTGCCATTTCAATGCCTTTGCAGGAGGGAAAGGAGCTTAACATGTGCTTATTTTGTCAACTTGAGACTGAACACCCTGGGCATTTTAAATGATTACAGTAAAGAAAAAAGAATGAACTCATGCGTTTTACTGTGTAGCTACTTTTAGAAAGTTCTGAAAGTAGTCTGTATCTAGCTTCAAAAAAAGCCTCCATCTGCCAACAGTAAATCTGCCAAAGGATGTTGCAGAAAAAGAAATACTGGTCTTTGATGTTTTAATTTTACATCAGGTCTTTTTAAAGCAAAATCTGTTCAAAATTGTAGACAGATTTTTCCTAAGTTTATCCATTAGATGGAGCTGTTGAGTAAGGAAGCTGATGTGTGGTAAATTTAGTTTTCAAGGCATACTGTCAATTCTTGATTATTTATAATAATAGAGGGAAGCAGCACAAATTATCTTTAGGTGCCTACCCCTTTTTTGTTTACCTCCTTTAAAAAATGCTCAATTATAGTAATTCTCAAGAATTTTGTTTTAACTTAGTTAAAGGAGTGAGTAGCACAAGTGGTTCTTAGTCATCAGAGACCCCTGTGGAACTTTTTAAAATTGGGCACATTCAGCTCTCACCACTAGAAATTCTAATCCAGTAGGGTTAGGGTTGATTTTGTGTTTGTTCAAGTTCCACAAGAAAGTCTGATTCAGTGCTGAAACCATTGGTGTATGGTATAAGGAAGGCCATGGGCATTTCCAAATTTGTTAAACAACAAATAGCAACTTAAGTTTTGTTATTAAATAAATAGCAACTCAGTCATGATGTAGACTAAAAGTTGGTGATGTACCAAGTTTTTTATTGTACATATGATTTATAGGTTAATTTTGAAGATCATACAACTTACAATTCCATAGCCCTTTTTTTTTTTTTTTTTTGAGGTAGAGTCTCGCTCTGTCAACCCGGATAGAGTGCAGTGGCTTCATCATAGCTCACTGTAACCTCAAACTTCTGAGCTCAAGCAATCCTCCTGCTTCAGCCTCCTGAGAAGCTGGGATTAACAGTCATGTACCACCATACCAGGCTAATTTATTTTTTGTAGAAACAGGTTCTCACTCTTGCTCAGGTTGGTCTCCAACTTCTGAGCCCAAGTGATCCTCCTGCCTTGGCCCCCCAGAGTGCTGGGATTACAGGCGTGAGCCACCTCGCGTGGCCTCCATAGTCCTTTACTGGCGATTAGAGAAATAAAACACTTAAGTAACATTTTGGCTTTTACATGTCTATTTTCTTTAACTTTCACACCAATCCTGTGGATGATTGGGACAGATACTTACTATTTAATACTATCCATGTGTTATAGAGGGGAAAACTGAGACTAGGGCTAAAGGGTTTGCTCTAAATCTCTTAGAAAATGTGTTGTAAAGGTAGGACTTTGGGGTTTTAGAATATAATTTCATATAGTAATTTTATTTATCTTACTGTTTTTCTTAGACTATTCGAATTTGAATTTGCTGAACACATTCTTGATGATAGTGGGTAGAACAGTCAGAAATATTTTGGAAGATGGACGAAAGTTATAAATCACAAAGTATTTGTTTAGAATTGACTATACAGATGTACTAAAAAAGTTACATGGAAACAAAGTTTTTAAAATTGGAACATCTTCCTCTTCTGGGTCCAAATATTACTCATTCTTTCAGATTTAGTTGAAGTTAGAGTACTCCTTGTTTTCTATAGAAAGTCAATTAAACATCTTTCTTTTCATCATAAAGCTTTTGTAAGTTTATGATTTGGAATCAGGTCATATGCAAGCAGTTGTGGCTTAATAGGTTACATTCTATAAGTGATTTTATCTGTTTTGTTTTTAAGTTGATTATCTAGAATTCTAATATGTATCTCTGTAGGTATGATATTCTAAAACTAAGGTCTCTAAGATAAGTCATAAAAGCGTACACAGACACACATTCATATACATCAACAGTAGCACAGAATGTAACCATCTTAAATAGCATCATTTCCATGGGAAATAACAGACTGTTTTTCCACTCAGAGTATCTGGGAGATGTATCATAGATAAGAATCCCTCCCTCCCCATAGCTACTACAGGGGATAAGGCAAAGATCAAAGATTGTGAGGGGGAATCCACTGGCCAGGGCTCCTTGGGATTGGGGGGTGGGGGGCAGCTATTGAATAGGAATATGAGAGGTGAGAGTTGCATAGAAGCTTCAGCAGCTTCTGAGTCAGCTATTCCCATTTAAGATTTAAAGTAGCTGAGCAGGGTGAGGAGAAATTGCATTGTTTAGTGCAGTGGCCTCCAACCTGCTTTGATTGTATGCAACAGTTTAAAAAAATGTTGAGCCTGCTTCCCAATATATGTATGTTTCTTATAAATTATTGCATGTCCCATTATACCAGTGTGCTTTATGAAATAATATACACACAAAACAAAACAAATTTTAAGAGTGAAATTAAAAATAAATAGAAGTTTTATTTTCTTTCTGCTCCCAAAATTTGTGCTTCCCTTTGCAGAGTACTGTTGTGGATTACCTTGATAGAGGGAATATCCCAGTGTTTCTCAGAGTATGGTCTGGCTCCACAAGCTTCAGAATTATCTGGGATATTCGTTAAAATGCAGATTGTTAGGCCCTGCTTACTGAATGATTTGCTGGAGGTGGGGCCTGGTTATCTCCATTTTTGGTAAATTCTTCAGGGGAGTTTTGTACACACTAAGATTGAGAGCCACTGTTAATGGGCTGCTCTCTTTTTCCTTAGTAACCCTGAGTCTCTCTTGCATAATTTATCGTAAAATACCAACATGTATTAATCTGACATCCTTGAAAGGGGTTCAGGGAGAATGTTAACCCTACCCTCCTGGTCTCTTTGTGCCACAAAGGCAAAGATGTGTATATATGTGCACATTTTTATAGGAATACGCTTTCCTTAAGTTGTCACAGGGGTCTCCGGCACCCTCCTAAAAAACAGTAAAAGACACCTAATGTGAATTCATAGGCAACCTGCCAGTTGTCAGGGAAAACCATTATAAGATTCTTAACCTCAAAACTATATTGGTCATAATCTTTTTTAATGATATAGACGGTCATTATACAGTGAACATTAACTCTTATTTTATGGTTATCTAAATGTATCAGTTCAACATTTAGGTTAATAGAACGCTGAATAACAAAAGAATTCAGTTTAGGACATTTTAAGTTTGAGGTGTCAGAGGGCCAAGTGGAGCTGTCCTTTATATCTAGAAATTTATTATAATGCATATACTTAAACCAACACAGATCCATTGTTTAATTGGCTACTTTTATGTAGGAGAGGGGAAGAAAGGAACAATAGATAAGTAAAAAGTAATCTAATTTAGCTTTATTCAGGGGAGGATATTTAACAGACTTTTAAAAAACTAACTTTTTTATTGAAAAAATAGTTTATGCTCATGATAGTAAGTTCAAACAGTACAAAGGGGTATGTATTGAAAAGTATGCCTTCCTCTCACCTAAAACTCCCTCTCCCTTTTCCTCACAGGCAACGACTACTAAGTTCTTGTGTATCTTTTCAGAAATATTTACCTCATCTTTCTTTCCTTCATTCTCCCCCTCCCCCTCCCTCTTTCCTTCCTACCTAATACCATGCTCTTTTTTCACCTGATAGTATATCTTGGAGATTGTTCCATAATATCAATTAGAGATGTACTTCATTCCCTTTAAGCGTATTGGCATATTTCATCACATAAAGGGATCATAATTTATTTAAGTAAAATCGAGGACTGTTTAATTGTGCCTAGTCTTTTGTGATTGGTGTTGCAATGACTGTCCTTGCATTAATGCCCTTGAGCCTTTGAGGGTATATAGCTATATATTTTTATAGCTATATATATATATTTCTAGAGTCTCTATAGAATCCATTCCTATAAGTGAAATTGCTGGTGTGTGCATTTAAAATTTTGATAACCATTGCTAAAGTGCTTTTCAAGGTCCTATACTGATTTAAAGACCCTGTGAGTGCCTGTGTATTCATTCTCATGTCAGCAGTATATTACCGAACTCTTTGATCTTTGCCAGTCTGCTGGTTAAAAAATGGTGAACAGAAAGCTGAACTTGTTTTAGCTATTATTCAGAGCTTTTTTTCATCCATTCTTATCAAATTTTCAATGACTCTTTTGTGAGTTGGACAGCTGTAGCAGTTGGGATGCAGCAAGTTCTTTTATAAGCCAAGTGTTTCTGCCAAAACAACATTGCTTCCCGGGCTTACTAAGTCACTATGACGGTCGTAAAGCCAGGCAGCCTCTGATCACTACTTGCTTCCTAAAACCTTGGGGTGGTGGTAGGAGTGACTGAAGTGGGGATTCTGAAGAAAAAGGGCAAGAAGTGATATTCTTGTTATTGCCCAAGGTCGGGCATTATTACCCCCTCTTCACCTCTCCTCCTTACTCTGCTCTTTCCCCTGTTACATGCCACTTGTGTTGGTTCACCAGCATAGCCATCCTGGCAGTTTGAATTTTTTCGTCAAGACTGTACAAGCTAGCATTGTCAGTAAGGTTTATTTTTAATGAATACATAACAGCCAATTCTTCCATCACAATGAATCAAATAATGGCAAAATCAGAGCTGGATACACATCTTCTAGTTGTGTGTCTTCTAACTTGTACTCTACCCTAATAACCTTTCCCCAGCTTTATTTTTCTTCCCTGATTTTCCCTTTATCCTGATTTTCTTCTCTGTTTGTTTTATCTTGTATGTAGTTTGTAAGCAGTTTCACATCTTTTTTTAGAAGTAAATGCAGAGTATTGATCAACAAATAATAGCAAAAATTAGGACAAAAGGAAATTAAAAGTTGAAAAAAAGCATTCATTATTGTTTGATTTGTAACAGCTTTGCTTTAACCATTTAGGTAGACTATCAGTATTTGAACAAAAATGCCATCAGTGGTGCTGTTAATGTTTCTTTATCCACTCAGTAGACTGATAATGAAAGGCAGGAATTGATAGTAGAAGAATGTACTTTGTTTTGTGTGAAACAGAAACGGTTTTAGATTAGAAAAATGTATTCTCTTTGATTCTAACTAATGCCATTTGCTTCTGTAACCGCGCTTGCTTTTAGTTGTTAGTCAGATATAGCTAATCAGAATGAAAAACAGGACAGGAGTAAATCCATGACAGGCTGAACTTCCTATAATAGGCTTAAGTTTCAGTTTCCCCGAAACCGAAACACGGACCAAAACTGGCGCCGGCACGAAAATTGAAAATCCTGGGGCTTGGAGCCAACCAATCAGGAGTCAAAACAATCCGCCACTTTCAAAGGAACCAATGGACTAAGGGGGAAAGGGGGGATGGTGTGCCCAACACGTCGTGTGGAACCTGCGTGTCGTGTGCCACCGATGTGTCGTGTGCCACCGATGTGTCGTGTGCAAAAGAAAGTATAAAAGCTTCACCTTTACCCCAGGGCGGGGTCCTGGTTCATAGGGAGGCCACTGCATTGGTGCTCTGGGACTTGGACCCTAGCTCAAGCTAGCACATAAACTCCTTTGCCATTTGCATCCTCGGTGACTCTGCCTCTCTGTTCCTGGGTCCGAGGGGAACCCATTCTTACAATAGGAGCCACGGCCCCGGGACAAGGCATGGCACAAAGGTGCTCAGTAAATAGTTTGTGAAATAAATAGACCATGCATACATTCCTTTTGGCTTATTTTTGCCTTGGATTTTAGAACAGTTTCTTCTTTTTGGAACAGTCTGAAGTAACATTCCAGAAACTGAGCCTCACTCAGCAACCCTTCCTTATGTAGAAGACCATATGAGTTAGAGGGTCTCCAGGCCCAGTGTTTTGTGAAGGTCTATCTACATCTCACTCTGCTTCAGTTGGATTATAGCTAAACCTGAAGGAAATGGCTAAATAGTTGACTTTGTAAAAGGTCAAATGTATTTCAGCACAAAACCATCAAAACACCTATGGAGTGAACCATACCTATTTAAGTTTCTTTATATCAAGGTTTACCTTATCTCCTGTTCTTATTTGTGCCAGTTTTCCTTTTGGCCTTACCTATTGTTTCTTTTTGACAGGTTGCTTGCACACATTTAGATGTGGATTTAGTTTGTATAACCGTAACAGAGAAGCTACCATTTTACTTCAAAAGACCACCTATTAATGTGGTAAGCATTACACTTTTCATTCTGTATTTGAATCTGTAGAAACTTGCATTAGAAAATTGGAACAGGAGCATAAGATGTTTTCGAAAGGCCTTAGAGACTGAAATTTATGAGGGATATTTCTTAAGAGGGTAGCTAATAATGATGGGTACTTACAGTCGTAACATTGAACATTAAGGGAACATAGCAGTCAAAAAAGAAGATAAAGGGGAAAAAGACCCAAATAACACAGAGATTCCCTGAGGCACCAGTGAGGTAAAGAGAGACAGGAGGGAGGGGACATGGAATTACCTAGGCATGATCTATGCAAAATTAAAGTCTTAGCTGAAGCATGCTGATTCACGCGAAAGCCCAGGGATACTTCTGTGTTAACTAACAGGGTGGCCATGCAATCAGGGAAGTTTTTTGTTTTTCCCTCTGCTATAGAATTTTTCTCATCACCCTTCTATATAGTTTTCTCTTGTTTTCCTTTACTCTTCATCTTACATCTGTCATGCTGCCTTCTAAGTCTCAGTCCCTTCCGTTTCCATCATAAAGGTGGTATTATTTCACACCAGTAACTATTTGGTGGCGACAAGGTTAGCACACCTGTTAACTATTTGCTTTGCCAGCCAGATCCTAGGAAGAGTTAGGATGCTATTTTAGAATAGTGGCTTCCAAAACTCTGCTCAGTCTCCTGTTCTCAAAAACTTAACTATCCAAAGAGAAAAAGGGTTTAGCAAACACATTCCAAATTACATACTTAATCTTGTCAGAATTGGAAAATTAAATTTTAATTTTTTCAAAGTGGGTAATTCCCCTATCATTTTTTTTTTTTTTTTGAGATGGAGTCACCCAGGCTAGAGTGCCATAGCATCAGCCTAGCTCACAGCAACCTCAAACTCTTGGGCTCAAGCGATTCTCCTGCCTCAGCCTCCCGAGTAGCTGGGACTACTGTAGGCACGTGCCTCCACACCTGGCTAATTTTTCTATTTTTGGTAGAGATGGGGTCTTGCTCTTGCTCAGGCTGGTCTCAAACTCCTGATTTCAAGCGATCCTCCCGCCTCAGCCTCCCAGAGTGCTAAGATCCCTTATTCTTTTGTTTCTGTAGAATGATAAGTTTCTCAATTTTTGTTTCCCTTTGCCGCTAAGGAATCGGCTTGATACTGAAAATTAGGGGGAAACAATCGGAAGAAAATGGATTTCATTGGTGTGGAAAAATTTAATCCAATGTGGAAAAATTTAAGTTGGCTTATGTTCTACCCCTAAAACTATGCTACTAAAACTGTACTTGAGAAATACCAAAAATATAGTCATATATTTCAAGGAAAAAAGATAAAACAGCTCTTGTTAGGTGAATATTGAGAGCACTACTGAACATATAACAATATTGGCTAAACTCAAATCATTAGTTCCGCCTATTGTTGCCAGTTCTTATAAATAAATAAGTAAACACTAAAAAAACCCTGAAGCATCGTATTTTAGAGTTGGAGATCTATGTTGTTCAACAGCTCATTTATCAAATGTGGGGAAATGAAGGCTAGCAAGAAGTCATTCAGCTCTTTAATCACAGGGTTAGGAAAGTTCTGGTTGATTGCTTGTCAAAAAAGATCTGTAGTATGCCCCAGGTACCTATGATAAAAGCCACAAACTAAAACGTACCCAAGTTTATGACAGTCTTATTGGCCTCACATATCATTCCTCTCCAGAGGTAGCAATCTCTATCTTGCCTAAACATTTTGCGAGGCTCAAACTGCCAATCCTGGTTCTATCTAAGTAGCACTCCCGCGCTTAGGCAGTGCAGCCACTCTGCAAATTGCTATTAAACTTAAAACTTTTTCACCTTTTTCTTCATCTTAATGAACTAGGAAGGCCATTTTCTAGATGTCTTTGCCTGAATAAGCCCTTATTCGATACTGTGTCCTTGGTTGGGAGGAGATAGTGGCATGTGATGCTAAAGCCAAGTCCATGGAATGGACAGCAATGCCCAGCACGTAATTCCTCATGTCCCACGACAATGGTAAGATTCCCAATGGCTGTTTTGGAGAGGGCTTTAATTGGATTTCTTATGAACATGTCTTACTGTTCAAACCAGATTATGAGCTTCTAGAGAGCACCAACTGTGTAATGTTCTTTTTTTAATTATTCCAATATCTTGCTTATAATGAGTCCTCCCTAAAAATTTGTTAATTGAATTAGTAAATATTAAGCTTAGCATGTCAGGGTACAGCTTGGGGAGCCCAGCCAAATTCTACTGGTCGTCAGTCATTAGCTGGACATCAGCGTTGGGCAGGAAGCACGTGCAGTGAGGGAAGTGGGGCACTAGGACAGCCCACCCCCAATTCCATCTGGAAATTCAGGAAAGCTGCTGTTGTCTCATGGATATTTTTGGCTTAATTCCCCCATTTTCCAGTTTAAGAATTCTGAAAAGTAAAAATTTGACAAGTGAGAGGGATATGCAGTTTAACACAGTGTCTGCTTTAAAAAAAAAAAATCTGGTGTGAACACTTTACATATGTTGTTTAATAAAAACTAGATGATGGAATGGAAGAAAGGCTGCGCGAGATCATTTTTAGTCTTCATCTAGTACAGAAGTAGGTTGCAGTATGAACTGGTCAGGAAGCAAAAAATTCCCTATTAATTTTTTTACCTATTTTTTATTAATGAGAGAAAGCTGGAAACATACAGGTGTCCAGCTTGTCTTTCATGGTAAGCAATAGTTGTTGTATAGGTATGTATTTATTATTTGCAACATATTTAATCTGGATATGGAGCTATGTGTCTGCATTAAAGTATGGAAAAATATTCACTGAAAGCACAGCACATGTAGTGAGCGTAGGTAACCGTTCAATCTTAAGTCTTGGTCCTGGCATGCTCCCTTGGCTTCGAGGACAAATTTGTCTTTGGCCTTGAGAAGTCCGAGGTTTGCTTTATAAGGATCGCTTCATTGGGCACATGAGAAAACAGCATAGATGTTAATTCAGTTAGGGTTTGGGCCTTTCTTTTGTTGTTGTGTTAAAGCAGGAGTATTAGATAGGTGGTTAGTCTTTTACCTGTAGGTCAGAAGCCATGTGAGAATTATCAGCTCAGAAAGTTGGGATTATGAAAGAGGGCTCTGAGCATACCCAAACACTCCATTTCTATAACTTACAGCTGTCATCCCTTTTTGTTACCTTCACCACATGCTTAGGGCACCATAATTTCCACTATGCAATTTCCTCTAAAATCTCTCGTAAACCTCTTTTGGAGTAAGTATCTTGTATGGTAATCACAACTCCATCTTGTGACAGATGCGTTTCTGAAAAATTGGATTCCATTCCTCTTCTTGGATAATCCAATGACTTCTAATTATTGAGCATTTCATAGTTTAAGCACTTTCCCACCTGCTGTGGCCCACCAGCTTTGGGGTGGAGTAGATGTTAATTATCTCCATATGTAGGTAATAGAATTGCGTCTTAGGTAGTTTGTGGCTCACACGGTTAAATGTCTCTCTCGAAGGCTTGACTAGGGATTTGTACTCAAGCTTTGATTCCAAATCTACTGTCATTTCCTACTGGGCAATGCTATTTGAAGTTACTTTGTAGCAGAACTCTTTGTTAAGCACAGAATAATTTCATATTTTAAAACACGAGCTTTATGAATTCAAGTTTTGAGAAGAAGGATTTTCTTAAAGCAGCACGTATCTTTACCTTCCCTTTGATTTTTTTTGTTGTTGTTTCCATATCAATGTTATTTCCATTTAGTAATGACTTCGAGTTATTTTCAGGTATCATGTGTGTTTCACACTCTTCTGATGTTTTCCCCTCAGCACCTCTTTAACCCTGATCTTTGTGGTCCTGTTAGTGCCCACTGAAAGATGTCTAGTAAATAATGTCTAAAGCAGTGAGTTAGTTCTAGGCGTCATGCTGTGTATACTTGATTTGGGCTTGAGTGTTCTATAAACTATTTTTCATCACACATGAACCTAAATGTGTTAAGTACTTTGTCGATTCAGTGCTTGCATCAGTACCACCAAACTTGGCAGTATCGAAATTTCTGTGTAGCCACCAAAAAAAAAAAAACCCACCAGAAATAAAGCTAAAAGACAAATGACAAATGACAAGCTGGTGGAAATATTTTCATTCATGTCATAGACAAAAAGGCTAATCCCTGTAATATATAAAGAGCTCCTAGAAATTGGTAAGTTAAAAAAAAAAGGATGAACAATACAAAAAAATGAATTAAGAATATGAAAGACATTTCACAAGGAGGAAAATACAAAGAGTCTTAAACATATGAAAAGATGCTTGCGTTCACAATAATAAGAGAAATTCACATAAAAATCACCTATGTAACTAGTGATACCCTGTGTAGTAAGGCTGTGGGAAAGCAAGTATTCTCATATTAATACTTTGCTGGTAAATTGGATCAATCTCTATTGTGGGGGTAATTTGGCAACAACTATTAAAATTACAAATACATTTACTGGCTTAAAACAACAGAAATGTGTTGTCTCACAATTCTGGAGGCCAAAAGTCTGAAATCAAGGTTTCAGCATGGACACATTCTTCTAAAACCTGTAGTGAAATCCTTCTTTACCATTTTTTTAGTTTTTGCTGATTTTCCAGCAGTCTTTGGTGACCCTTGATTTGCAGCTACGTAATCCAATCTCTGCCTTTGTCTTCGCAGTACATTCTCCCTGTGTGTCTCTGTGTTTTCACATGGCCATCTTATAAGGGTATCAGTCATACTGGATTAGGGGCCTACCTTATTTTAGTATGACCTCGTCTTAACTAATTACATCTGCAGTGACCCTGTTTCCAAATATGGTTGCATTCTGAAGTACGGAGGGTTAGGACTTCAACATGCATTTTATGGTTAGGGTCACAGTTTAACCCATAATACCCAGCAATCCCACTTTAGTATTCTACAGATACATTGAAACAACCAAAGTCTATCAGTAGAGGCTTGGTTAAATACATGCTGTACCTCTATAGCATAATGCTATGCAGCTATAAAACAGAACGAGGAAGTTATGAGCTGACATGGAAAAGCTTTCAAGTCAGGACAAGAATGTAGCAGACTACCTTTTGGGTAAGAAAGAGGAAGAATAATGTATATTCATATTTGCTTATATTTGTATGAAGAAACTCTGGAAGAAGACACAAGAAATTAATAAAAGTTATGGGAGAAGGGGTAGGGGCAGATGGGATCAGAGATGCCAGTAAGACTTTTTATTGTTTCCTTATGTTGCTTTGATTTATGAATCTTGTGAAGAAATTACCTATCGTAAAGAATGATACATTGAAAGGGTATCATCCATTTGAATCCAATAAAGAACTAATTTTTATGAAATTAATGGGGAATGACTGTATTGTCCCAGTAATCAACTCCCTATTCTCTTCTTTCTCTAGCTTTGCTTAGTACTTGGAATTTTATTGCCAGTGTCTCTGGATTCAAGTATCACACACCTGCCCTTGGTAGCATCCTTTTGACTGTTATTTCTCATGAGTAAAGAAATCTAATACATCCACCCATGCCAGAACCTTTGGTCAGACACGTGAACAAAAGCCAATCAGGCACGCACTATTATGAAGAGGCTATTATGAACAATCATTTGATGAGTGTAAGGCAGTTTGCATTAAAATGGTCTTAGAAGCAGGAGCCCAGGTAATGAGTCTCTATTTTATCTATTTAAAAATTTAAAAATAAGGTGTTATGAAAGAAATATTCACCATAACTTTCATAGTTGCACATTATCTTTATAATTTTTCTTTTTCTAGAATTCTCTTAGTTTTAAAGGGAGCTTGATTAATGTACCAAGATCAAAATCAGAAATTTTTTCTTAAAAAATAGTTAAGCTGATAATTATGTCCTTTTTTTCCTTTCCTTTTTCCCCCCACTCCCACCCCACCAAAAGGAGTTTTTATTTTGATCTGGTCCCCAGAAGGTTCTAGAAATTTAGATTCAATTAGAAATGTTTTGGGACCTGGTCATCAAACCCTATATATCCATCAAACTCCTCTTCATCCTTCTGCCTTGTGTTGTGGTTCTACAACTTGTAAGTCAGCCTCTTCAGCTAATTATTATAGTAGTTTTTGTAAAAGAAATAACCAAGGAGATGTTTTCATTTATCTATGGATTTCAGTTAGCCAAGTCCATTGTGTTTTCTTTTATGATGGATAATCCATAGTGAACAGCATTATCACATGACCTCTTTTCCCTGCGCTACTATTTATTCACTCAAAATGTAAATATACTGCACACTTTTTGTGTAAAAGGCAGTTTTGTGTTAGACAGGTGTCATGATACCAGCTCTCAAGAAGTGTATGAACTAGCCAGAGAAAATGAGGTATACATTTATCTATGGCAGAAAGAGTATCATAACAAATGTCATTTCCAGAAATAATCCACACAAGGTAAAGAATTAGAAGTGGGAAAAGGTTGTCAAAATATGGGAGAGGGGGAAGGTTGCAAGGTGGAAAATAGCATTTAAATTCTAACTAAACTAGAATCAGATATTTAGGAAAATCTAAAATAAAATCTGGGAGCCTTAAGGCCAGAGGAAAGGAAAGGGATGTTTGGGGGATGGAAGAAAGGAAATCTGTGTTCAGGAAGGGAAGGTAGAGGGGCCTTTGAGGTACACCTGAATTAAATCAAGGTGGACTGCCAGTTCTGGAAGAAGACAAGTTCCTCCATTCCCTGTAAACGCTCAGGAGTAAACCCCAGCAGTCACAGTTGGACCAGTCCCAGCTCATCCTCTGAGTAACAGAAACTCATTTGCCAGGCAGAGACTTGCACCATACTGCCTGGACTGTGTCTGCCATCCTTTTATTCATTCAAAATTCTTCTGCAACGAATTGGTTTTTGCACTTGCGAGTCTGCCTATCACCACTAAGTTACAGTCCTCCAGATGTTTCCCCTTGCTGTTACCAGCTCTGCACAGCTGGCCCTTCTCATCCTCTTCAGCCTCATCTCCCACCTCAGGGCTCCCCTTCGTTTGTTCTTCTCCAGCCTTTGACCTTCTCTACGTGCTTCTGTGTTCCAACCCCAGAGCCTTTCACATGCTCTTCCTTCTCTCTGAAAATGCACCTTCCACACTATTTAACTACTTAATTTCTTCTTCCCTCACTCCCAAACTTCTCCTTAATAGCATTTACCACAGTTGAAGTTTTATATTTTCGTGTGGTTATGCGATGGTCTCCCCCACTAACCTGTAAGCTCTTAGAAAGGAGGAACCATCTCAGCCTTCGCACACAGTGAGCTTTAAACATGTCTGTCATGAATGGACGAAGCTATCGAGGCACTCATCAGGGAAGTTGAATAGTGTGGTGGTCAATTGCAATTCCACTTCCACCTCTTCCAGGCTTTCTCACCTGTGGATCTCTATGTAGTAAGAGTACATTAAATAAGAATAAAGTTTCTGTTTCTCATGAAAAAGGCGAAGCTTGTGCAGTACGCTGGACAGAATCATAAAGGGCCCAGGCTTCTTCCATCTTTTTTGCTGGATAAACGTAAGTCCAGCCAAAAATCAGGGGCCATATTACTAAGGAAAAAGGAGAGGATGGTTTCCTGGGCAATTAACAGTCTGCTGCAATGTCTCATCTAAAGGTATTGTAAGGGCTAAATACATACATAAGACTCTCAGCACAGTGCCTGGCGCGTAGTCAACACTCAGTTAACCATGGCTGTTGTTATTCTTTCATTCAACATCTATGTATAATAATAATGACGTACCTGAGAAGCCTTCTTACCCTGTTTTTTGAGCTTTTTCCAGCTCTTCGTATCTTGTTTCTTTCTTCATTCTTGAGTCACATTACTTGGTTTATGGGATTTACATACAGTTTATCCTAAGTGTAGGGAATACATCTTTGTTTTCCTTTTGATAGTTCGTGCAGTAATAGCTATTCTGCCACCCCACTGGGATTTCACTTTCCTTAGCCTCTTGATAATTCCTGTTTATATAAAGTCAGCCTCCCCACAGCTAAGATAAACTCTGTTCAAATAGAGCCACAGATTCGTTTTCTTCTCCTTGTGGATGGTGCCATTTGTGTGTGAATCTGTCTTTGTTTAAAGCTGTACCTTGACATGTAGGAGGTGTGTAGTAGGGGGCGAGGGAGGACTTCAGTGAGAATTAAGTAGGACAGTGTGTGTTTATCTTTGACAGTTTATTTTCTTTATTTCCTGTGAAGGCAATTGACCGCGGCCTGGGCTTTGAACTTGTCTATAGCCCTGCTATCAAAGACTCCACAATGAGAAGATACACAATTTCCAATGCCCTCAATTTGATGCAGGTCTGCAAAGGAAAGGTATGGTTCCATAATTTTATGATGTTTTTCATATCTGGCAGTTTATTATTATTAATATACTGGAATTGTCAAACTAATTCCTTTTCCTTAAAGTAGAAAGTTCTCAAGGCACAAAAGCAAATTCTTCCATTTCAATGAGCTCTGTTAAGTTTTAAGGGAAAGAAAAATATCAAGGAAAAAATAGTATAAGGGAGAAAAAGACATGTTGAAAGCCTTTATCTTTTGATAAGGAATTTGCAATTTACATACTGTGAAAAGAATAGTCTGGATAACAAATGTTTGTCATCAGTGAGTTGAATTAAGGTTATATGACCTTTTCATCTAGTTCTTAATTCATCTTTACCGAGGTTTGTTTAGAAAGCTTATTCTGTTTCTTTTTATAGGCTGCCTTAGTTTGATGTGAGGTCTTTCATTTTTTCACTTTAATTATTTACCTTATCTTTAAAACAAATTGGTATTTGAGCCTTAAGTGTTAAAGTGATTACTAGTTATCTGTATTATGAGATGCTTCAATTGCTTTTTTTTTACATTTATCTAAGATTAATACTGATCACTTTCTATTTTGTAGAACGTAATTATATCTAGTGCTGCAGAAAGGGTAAGTCTAACATGAAGTACTTTGTTTTCACCTTTCAAGTTAGAAAACTTTGCAGAGTTTCTGGGGGGAAGAAATTAAAACAGTAACATAATGAATGTTTACTGCTTGTTTTCTGTTTTAACTATGGATTTGCTCTTTGTAATTGCTGAGGAGTAAAATTTATCCCCATTCTCTTTAGGCTTCAAATCTTTGTATATAAGTAAATAGTTTTTCCTTTATACTGTTACAAAATGCTTTTCAATGTTATTTTATATTTTCAAAAACTTATGAAACTCATCGAAATTATCAGGACTTAAATTTATGTAGTTAACTTTCTTATTTTGGGGTACTTAAGTATCTTATTAATCTACTAATGCTAACCCTTGAAGTCATTAAGTCATTGAAATGTATACCTTTTCTCATATCTATTTTTTGTTTATTTTAGTCTTTAGAAATAAGGGGACCATACGATGTGGCAAACTTGTATCCTTTTCTGAGTAAGAAGTTGTTGAAATTTTCTTTTAGAAAATTTGGAATTTCAAGGAAGTAGTATTATAGTTGAACATGATATTTTTCTCAACCTTTTATTGTAAGGTAAAAGTTTACCAATTAATAACTTCAAAAACAGATTACATCAGGTTGTAGAGAGCTTTATCCCTCTGTTTTTTGGATTAAGCATGAGATAGAAAAGGGGGAATGAGGGACTTTATATGATAAAAGTTTATAGTTAAATGAGTCTCCTCAGATGCACATTCCAGTTGGGCTAAGAACTGCTGTGGAATTAATTAGTCTCTCTTTCAACAAGACCAGGTTAGCTGGCATTTTCAGTTATGTTCATGTTAGTCTCATGGCCTTGGCTGATTCTGGGTTGAAATCTTTAATGGCCCCGCCAGAGGGTTGCTCTTTGGGCTGTCTGAGAGTGATGCCAAGGCTGCGGTGTCCACCAACTGCAGAGCAGCACTTCTCCACGGAGGTGAGCAAGTTCTTCCAATAAAAACTGAATGGTCATGTTAGGAGCAAGTCATTTTTATCGAAGAGTTGAGCCATATCCATTTTTGCTATCCTATCCTGCACAGTTCCTTTGGAATCATCTTTTCTCAATCTGTTCTAATCGTAGCCATCGGTGCTTTACCCTCAGTTCAGACCTTCCTTTCTGTAGTTTGTGGAATGAATATAGTCTGCATTACAGAAATGAGTATTGAGTGAGTTCTTTCAAACTATACATGTGTGCCCCTGCCCACATCTTTTCTCTTATTTATTTATTTATGAATGAATGAATGAATGAATGATAGGGTCTCGATCTGTCACCTGGGCTGGAGTGCAGCCTCGAACTCCTGGGCTCAAGCGATTCTCCCACCTCAGCCTTCCAAGCATGCACCACCACGCCAGGCTCCGTGACTACATTTTGATAGGCACTTCTAATTGCCCTTACTCCTCCTTCCTCTCCAGAGGGGCATGCTTTCCCTGTGAAAATCGCTGTTTTAAAGAACTGATATGTCAAAAATATATGTTAAATCATTTATTAGGAAAACAAAAACAGCATTTTTAGGAGTTGATACTTTGTCAAAGGAACCACTGAGCTCTAGAGCCAGTCCAAACACGGCATTTTTAAAAACCCAACAAAACTCGACTAACTTTTGCATTTATTACAACTCAGAATGTTTATTTTCTCATTTTTGTTTACATGGTCAAGTATGTACAGACTGTACATTGTTTGCTTACATTTTATATAGGTACCTCTTCACTTTACTTTCACTACTGGAACCCACTGAGTTTCTTATTTATGAGATGTTAAAAGCTGAACTAGAAGTATGCTAAAACTTTGGAAAATGCAAATGAAGTTTTATTAAAACAAAAATCTTAAAGTTTTGATCTGCTATTTTGTCTTCATTCTCTTTGTAATTTTTAGAACTGGTTGTATTTAAGAAACAGTTTAGTTGATGTCACCCAGATGAATTTTAAACTTCAGAATAAGTTACTACATATAGACTATTTATCATATAAATATCTAGGTTATCGAGGGCTCATGTGTTGTGTCTGGATTTTAATGATCTGATTTCCACTTGAGAAAACTGTTTACTGTATTGGGATGAAGTTCTGCATTTGACTTCAAAAAACTCAACTGTTCAACATATGATAAAGTGAGGCTTTTATAGACACTAAACTATTAATAAAAGAAGACTTGTGGATTTTAGGTGGCATTACTGTTCCCCCCAGCGTGTCCAGTACAGTCCTAGTTTATACTTGCTGTTGCTATAAAATTATTAACACTTCTGTTTTCTGAAAAGTATCCCAATCTAGATGATAAATTACAGTTACCCTGGTTTTAGTTGGTATTGAGATCGGTGTGAAACAGTAGTGTGATGTGTTCCTAAGATTGCTAGTTGAGCTTAGGTTACATTAGAAGAAATAAAGGATTCTGAGGCAAGGGGAATCAAAGTCTCACTGATGAAATCTCAGCTGGCATCTGTATCATTCTGAGTACCACATTTTATGACAGCAACACACTGGATACTACCAGAAGATGTCTGATAGGTTCTTAAAGGATCTGGAAACCTCATGGTTGGAGAAATCATGAGTGTAGTGCAGGTGTGGATACCTGGCAAACAGAAGACTTGGGATACAGAGTAGCTGGCTTTCATCATTGCAAAGCTTGCCACTGGGAATCAGAATTAGGTTCTGTGGGGTTCCAGAAACCAGTGAATAGCAATCCTTAGGAGGTTATGGGGAAATGACAGAGGAAAGAGGTTCAAGGTCAGAGTCTTTGGCCTGTGATTGATGAGGTTGGTGTCCTTCATCAACCACTGGACCAAAATAGACTTGTTAGGGATGCCTGCCTTAACTCCTTGTGAACAAAATAGTTCACTCGCCGATAATTCCTTTAGAGCTAGTTGTAGATTTTCCATGGCAAGATGATTAAAGGAAATATTGTATGTGAAAACACCTTATAAACTAAAGCCTTATACAAATGTAACTTCTTGCTGTTACAAAAAATGAATTTATTTTTAAAAGACACTAAAACTTACTTTAAATGATAATGAAAGTCTCCTTTAGTTGTTTATAATCTGTCATTTTAGATTAAGGAATAAATATTTATGTGATAAAAATAGTAGAACATTTCTGAGATGGAACTAAAATAATTTTGAAACTAATACATTTGGTTTTGTTACAAAGTTCTGGTTTTCACAATTTTTATATTTTTATTCATATAACTGAGTTTTAGACTATTACTCAGAAACACAATGATATAAATGCAGAATTTTTCATTTGGTGAAATGGAAATCATGGACAATTTCTACTTTGAGGTTCTTTCATTATGTTGGCATTTTGATGACCTTGAGAACAGTTTCATCCCTTCTATAAATTACAGTGTTTTAAAATAGCTGGTAGAGATTAAATAGGCTTGGTAAATAAATCCTGATAAATGGGAAGTTAATGCTTAACACTTTAGAGTTGAGTTTACTTTTATTACTTGAAATAAGGAATAATTCTTAACTAAATTTCTGTTCATCAAGTTCTTTTGATTCCACCGCCTTTGTAGCTAAATGAGGATCTTGATCCTTCTCCATAATCTCTTTCCATTTCCTAAGGACAAAGTTCGAATCTCTTTCATGACTCTATGGTCTTTCGTAAGCTACTCTTTCAGCCTCATTTCCCCCTAATTTTTCCATACTCCTTCACACCAGCCATACCATACCCAAATAGTCTTCCCTGGGTTCTTCTTACCTTTCTTTTCATGCCCGTCAAAAGAATACTTTCTTCTCCTTTTTTTTCCTTTTTTCCTATTCTTGTAATGTTAACTTTTTATAGTACCTAATTGATTCATCTAGGTGATTAATTATTATGGGTGCCTTCATTCCTATTATATTTGCTCTTAATGTGCTTATCCCATGCATGAATTGTGGGAACAAGCACTGTCTGTCAGACATCTTTATACTCTCTATTAATGGCACAGTGCCTGGCCCGTTAGTAGGTTTTTTAGCAGAAGTTGGCTAAATTTAAGTTGACCTCTGCTGCCAATATGATCTAAGCATCTAATGATCACCATTTTTCTTTATTCATTATCATCAGTAATGTAAGGCATCAATATATTTAAGAGTTTGATTTTATTCATTCACTCAGCAAGTATTTATTGAACACCTGTTATATAACCCAGCCATTGTTGGGTGTTTACAATGCAATATAATGGATTCTTCAAAGATACATTGATGATCTAGTGAGAGAGATAGAATATGTGCTGTAAAATGAGGTAAGCACACACTCTGCCATGGGAACAATACAATTGACCGTTGTCTTTGCTCTCTTAATTTGTCTTTCTAATATGCATAAAGCATCTGCTATACTGATGTCTATGATTTGGGTTCTAACTGCATAAGGTGCCATGAAAAGACCATTAGAGATAACACTGCCCTGCAACTTTACCCTTGAGATAATCTTTAGGAATGAATTAGATGTTAATAATATCCTGATATATGTGTATGCTGGGAAACAAAATAATGACATGTTAATGGCACCAGCTCCCATAGCAGTTCATTGTGGTTTATTCCTTACTAGTGCTGTAAGCCAAAGTAATATGGTGATACTTGTTAAACCACCTCATTTTAAATTATGTCTTAACTTCAAACACTATGGTTTTCCTGTTCCTTTTACAGAAACTAGAAAAACTGCTTTTGGAATAATTTCTACAGTGAAGAAACCTCGGCCATCAGAAGGAGATGATGATTCTCTTCCAGCTTGCAAGAAAGCCAAGTGTGAGGGCTGAGAGGAATGGCCCAGTCTCTGTCAGCGTTCCCTTCTTCTCTTTTATAGTTCATCAGACACAACAAAAATAAAACCTTCACATATTTTCCTGTTTTGATTTGGAGCTAGAAATCGATAGTCTATAAAAAGTGTTATATTCAAGCCATTAAAACAACAAACAAACCTAGTGAAGCATTAAAAAAACAAGGCTGCCAGCTTAATGAATTTAGATGTACTTTAAGAGAAAAACAGAGACTCTTTCTCCTTTGTGTAAGTGATAAATAACAGCAGGTTTACTTGAATAAGATGTTTCAGTGTTTTAAGAGATTCTTTAAAAATGTTTCTTGTTCATTTAAAAACTCATACTTTTCTACTTTTCTAATCTTACTACTCAAAAAGTAGTTATCTGGGTAACCGTTAAAACTTATATTGGGGGTGACTTTTATTGTTGATCTATTCTTGTTCTAAGCTTCTCTGTCATGTATTCATCAAGTCAGCATTCTTTCTAAAAGGAATCGCTGTAAAATTTGTGGGAGGAGAAGGGATGTGCATGTAAAATGACACTTGACCTCTTCCTCGCTACTTGCTGCCTCCATGAGGTCTTTGAAATAAGATTCCTTGCTTTTTAATTGGAAACCCCTGAAACCCTAACACTGATTTTCCTAATAACTATTAAAAATATCAAAGCATTGGACTCAACCAACTTTGGAAATGATTTTTTTTTTAATGGCAGGATCATCATGTTAGGTAGAAGTAGTCCTTTCTTCCCCCAAATATCCACATTTATGCTCTGTTGACGTAAAGGCCCCAAAACAGCATGGAATAGAGCAAGAGGTATAATTGAACAAAAAAATTTTCAAACAAGGAAAAGAATACTGTTCTGAAGGTCAGAGAAGAGATCATTTTAAAAAGAGAAAGCTATACCATTCTCACTTTTGAATAAGTAAAATGTTGGTAAAGGGAAACCATTAAAACAGAGTACACTATGACCAGGTGAGATTTATTCCAGGAATGTAAGGATATTTCAGTTCTTTTTAATGCAGTGTACATTATTAGGTCAAAAGAGAAAAATCGGAATCTTCTTAATAGGTGCCAAAAAGACATTTGATAAAATTTAAAATCCACTCCAGATTTTAAAAAGGACAATAAAAACCCTTGGCAAAATACAAATAAAAGAATATTGCACATGTACATATATATGTTCATATACATATACACATACAAAGCATGCTGGTTTTAAAAATGAAGCATTTTCGACTAGACCCTCTTGACCAGTGTGGTGGAGCAGCCTGCCCCATTCCCTCTGCAAACCCGGGGCTGCTGCTGCGCCTGCGCTCCAAGAGTCTGCCGCATCCCTGTATGCCAATTTGCTTCTGTCTCCACCCCACTCAAATTCACCAAAACTCAGCTCTGTTTCTTCACAAGTCTGTTTATGCCAGTTGTATTTAGTATTTTAAATTATGTAAGTTAATTTAAAAATTATGAAAATTGGTGAACTATGAGGGACAAAAGAGAATTCCCAGGAAAACTAAGTGGATATTTTGAAAAAGTTTGGAAAAGGTGTGTCATTAAAAAGAACTGTTAGGTATGAGCAGGACAGCTAAGATTTTGGGGTGATCTAGTAGAAATTCTGCACTCAGGTTGTTCAGGTTGTTTCACTGAAGTCGTAAGTTCTCTTTCTACTTTAAAGGGACCGGAACTCAAGAAAGCAGCTTGGGATCTTGCATCACTGCATCATATTCCCAAAAAGGGAGCTTTGACCTTTAAGAGTATATGTTTATATGTTTTAAGCTCACATGTTTAAGGGGATGTATGTTCAATTTTTTATGATGTCCCACCTTAATCTACCTTATGAATTAACTAGCTCCAATTGCACCAGATATAATAGGATTTTCATGTTATAATAGGTAAAATTATTTGTAGAGCAGGTTTCCTTATGATATTTACTTTTGTCAGAACATGAATCACTGATTTATTATAATTGCTACAAGGTGACAATACCTGAAATTAAGCAAAGTGGCCAGTTATGTGTAAATACACAAAAGCCAATAGGTTTTTTGTTGTTTGTTTGAGACAGAGTCCTGCTGTTCACCCCGTCTTGAGTGCAGTGGTATCATCATAGCTCCCTGCAACCTCAAACTCCTGGGCTCAGGTGATCCTCCTGCCTCAGCCTCCGAAGTGACTGGGACTACAGGCACATGCCACCACACCCAACTATTTTTTCTATTTTTTGTAGAGACAGGGTCTCGCTCTTGCTCAGGCTGGTCTTGAACTCCTGACCTCAAGTGATCCTCTCGTTTTGGCCTCCCAGAGTGCTAGGATTACAGGCATGAGCCACCATGCCCAGCCAAAACCCAATAGTTTTAATTAATAGTAACTTGTTTAAAAATACAATTTTAAAAGATGACTCTATTCACAAAGACATAGATTACCAAAATATATGTAGGGCCCTCTGTGAAGAAATTTTTAATGAAAACCGGAAGGGAATAAAGGGAAATTAAAGAACACTGGCATATGCGGAGAGACACATTATGTTTTCTTGAATGGGATAAATTTTAAGTCAAATTCTCCCCCAAATTAAATGCCAAATCAATATGCCTGTAGATGTTTTTGCTTGTTTATATGTTTGGTTTTTGGAGAATAAATTTGAGAATACCTAGGAAATTTCAGAGAAAAACCTAATGGGAGGGACTTGTACAGCTGAATATTAGAGTATGACAAAAACTAGTACTGTAATTAGAACAAATTGGTGCAGAAATTCCCAAAGATCACTGAAAGAGTAGGGAGCCCACTCCAGTTGTAAGATGGATTATTCAGTAAGTTATCTAACTGCTTATCTAATTGGAATAATAATTGGCAGTACAGCCTACCAGTTAAGTGCACAGATGGAAGACAAAGTACATTTGTTAAAATCCCAACTTGCTGGTACTTACTAGCCATGACCTTGGGCAAATTACATAACCTCTCTGTTCCTCACTTCATCTGTTTTCCCTACCTGTGCAAGGGTTAAGTAGATTAATATTTGTAGAGGGCTTAAAGCAGGGCATATCATATAGAGTGTACCAATGATTATATTTTATTATTGATTATATTAACATATAACTATTGAAGTATCAACTAATATTATTTAGGAAAAATTTAAGTCAAATCCCTATCTGACACCCAATACACATGCATAGTAAATTCAGGTGAACTAAAGATTTACATTAAAAAAAAAACTTGTATAATGCTAGAGAAAAATGTAGGTTAATTTTTAAAATAATTTTGGATTGGAATAAACCTAAGCATAATCATCAAAGCCAGAAAATAAAAAGCCAGTTTTATTAATTTGTCTCTATAAAAATGTTAGAAAAATACAAACAACTAGGAAAGTACATTTACAATACATATTCCAAAAAGGTTTAACATCCTTAGCTTTTAAGGAATTATTTTTAAAAGGCAGACACTCAACATAACAAATGCTGTTTGTGTCCACACAGATCCCCTCTCGCAGGGAGGCATAGTTGCTTCAGAAGTTGAGTTCTAATGGGTCATCTTCACCCTTCTCCAGAGCATGGTCCTGAACCGATGGGAATCACCTTACGCAGAGATGCCCAGGAAGTTTTATCCCCTCTGAGGTTGGCCTATGGCCAGTGACTGATGCAGGACATTACAGCCCAACCTTCTGACCGCGGTGGTGCAATTCATGCTCCTGAGGCCCCATGGGATTAGATTGAGGATGGATTTCTCCCGAAACCACAACTTTACCTCTTTTCTTCTGCCCTGCTGTTTCCCTTGTTCCCTCTCTCAATGAATCACTTGCATAAGAATCCTCATTTCAAGTGCTGCTTCCAGGGGGCCTGACTGAATAAAAAATTGGGCAAATAAAGTTGATCCAAAAAAAAATTCCCAGTAAACATAAAGATACTGAACTTTGGTAGTCACTAGGGAAAAATCATCAAAAATATATCTTTGTTTTGCTGGTCAGGTTGAAAGATAAAAGAAAAAAAAGATTTATAAGATGAGTATTTTCAAGATTGTGGGAAAGGCAGTAACATATTGTGGAAGGGGATATAATTTGATACCAACCTTATAGATACTTCTGTAAATTTATTTATTCTTTAGAAATACCTGGTTAGGTATAAAGGGTACATGGATAAGGATATTCACTGCAACAATGTCTAAATGTGAAAATGGAAACAACCTAAATAGGCAATAATGACAGGATTAGTTAAATAATCCATTATGCATTGAAACAAAGCAATACCATGTATAAAGACGTCTAGAATAAGTTACTTAATTGAAAAAGTTATAAAACTACACAGTACCCATGCATTCATAATGTGCACAGAAATAATCAGAATGAATACCATGAAATTGTGACTACTGGTGATGTTTGCTTCCTTTGTTATTTCTATAATATATCAGCTTGATATTTAATGAGTATTGCTTGTTCAAGAGGAGAGGGGAAATTACTTCATTGTGGGGGGAGGTAAAGACAGTACAGTAGATGTTATGATGGGGAAAAAATGGAGTACAACAGGAGCATACCTGGGGGGAGCTAACAAAATCTAATGGCTCAAGGATGGCTTCCCAGAGGAATACAGCTAGACCAAGGGGGAGGGATGAGGAGAAGTCATGCAATGCAGTGGGGTGGGCTGGGTCGGGAAGGAGAGCCTTCCAGGGAGCTGGCACAGTGTGTGAAAACAGAAAAGCAAGTACTGGGATTTTTTAAGGAACTGAAAATTCAGTAGAGTTGAAATTTAGAGTTTGGCTAGGAAAGTAAGGAGAGATAAGAATAAAGAGTTAACAGCAGCCAGATTTTAAGGCTTTTATAAGACATTTTAGGGAGCTTTGATTTCATCCAGAGAGAAATGGGAAGCCATTGAAGGGATAGAAAGAGGAGAGTGACTTGATCAGATTTGCATTTTAGAAAAATCACTCTGGCTACAACTTGAAAAACACTGGGGGTAAGCAAGCCTGGAGGCTGGGAGCCCAGGGAGGGCTGTTTGGGAATCCAGATGAGAAGTGAGGTGATGAGGTGATCTGAACTAGCGGGGAGGCACCTAGCACGGGAGGACATGGACAGATCACAGGGCTACCGTAGGTAGCGCACTTGGCGGGACTTGGTGGTTGATGGCAAGGGACAGGTGAGAGAAGGTCAAGGACAACTCCAGGATTCTCCACTGCCCCCACCGAGAACAAACACAAGATGAAACATTGTGGGCAAAGGGTTGGTTCAAAGGGAAGGCAAGGAGCTTATAGAAATTGACTGTGTGATTAAAAACTTGGAATTGTCCCCTGAAGCGTTTATTTTTTCCATTAGCTAACAAAGAGTTGGACTTACTCAAATGTTGTCTCTCATGCCCTCTACCTCTTTATTAGTGCAAATGTTTATATGTGGCAACACAAAACTTTCATTTTTTTCCTTTTCCCTCTGGCCACTCCTACTCAAAGAACTTTTTAACTCTTTACTTTTCTCTCCTTTACCCTCCCAGCTCTTTTAGGGAGGGGACTTCAAGAAGACACCATAAAGAACGAACCTGGTCACATAATAACACATCCCAGTTATGCCACGGGAGGCATCAAGACTGGCAAGAGAAACGTCCGTGTTGTAAGTGCTCTCTTGGAAGAAATTGAAGGACTCTGAGCCTCAAGGTCTGACAGACTAGAGCCAGGAGCCTGTGAGCGAGGCGGAGGGGTGGAAAAGGGGATTGGGAGGGAGGGCAGAAACCCCCAGTGCCTGTGGGAGGTGAACTCTGGATTTGCAAGAGACTAGATAGAAAATGTACAAAAATATTTCAGACCATTCTCACAACTCTGTATTATGTGTCCATGACCAGATAACTGGAAGACTTTCTGGCTATGGACGGTGCCCGTGCGCTCTCCCACAATGGTAGAGGCATGTCTTTTTTTTTTTTTTTTTTTTTTTTTGAGACAGAGTCTCACTTTGTTGCCCTAGCTAGAGTGAGTGCCGTGGCGTCAGCCTAGCTCACAGCAACCTCAGACTCCTGGGCTCAAGCAATCCTTCTGCCTCAGCCTCCCGAGTAGCTGGGACTACAGGCATGCGCCACCATGCCTGGCTAATTTTCTCTCTCTCTCTCTCTCTCTCTCTCTCTCTATATATATATATATATATATATATATATATATTTTTTTTTTTTCAGTTGTCCAGATCATTTCTTTCTATTTTTTGGTAGAGACGGGGTCTCGCTCTTGCTCAGGCTGGTCTCGAACTCCTGACCTTGAAGGATCCACCCGCCTCGGCCTCCCAGAGTGCTAGGATTACAGGCGTGAGCCACTGTGCCCAGCCTGGTAGAGGCATTTCTAAGAGGTTAATATATATGATCCTATCTGAAGTGAGTTTTGGGGGGGGTACAAGCGCTAGTGTTACACATCAGCCTTCATTGGCTCTCATATGTTTCCTCAAGTGCCAAACATTTCCCATCTCTTTGCCCTTTCATATGCTTTTCTGGCTGCCTGGAACATTCTGCTTGAATAACGCCTGTTTAGCTGTGAGACTCACCCTAAAGGTCACCACCTCACAGAAGTCTTTTTAGAAACCCCTTCCCCTCCCCACCAAATTACATGCCTCCTTGTCTCAGATGCGCGTAGCACTCTTGTATTTTTCCCTTTGTTGTGTTTACCACAGATTGATACTATACAGTCACGCATCACTTAGGGACAGGGACATACACTCTGAGAAATGCATCATTGGGTGATTTTGTCGTTGTGCAAACATCTTAGTGTACTCACACAAACCTAGATGGTATAGCCCATTGCTCCGAGGTTATAAACCTGTACAGCATGTTACCACACTGAATACTCTAAGCAATTGTAACCCAATGGTATTTGTGTACCTAAACATATCTAAACATAGAAGAGGTAATGCATTTTGCTATGAGATTATGACAGCTGTGATGTCACTAGGTGACAGGAATTTTTCAGCTCCATCATAATCTTTTGGAACCACTCTCCCTATATGTAGTCCATTGTTGACAGAAACATCATTATGTGGCACATGTCTATATTTATTTCTAATTATTTCTTTAATATTCATCTATTCCAGGAAGGCAAAGCAGGGACAATCTGTTTTTCTCACCACAGGTCTTAGTACCTAGCCTAGCACCTGGCAACTAAATACAGGTACACCTCATTTTATTGTGCTTCCCTTTATTTCACTTTACTGATACTGCGTTTTTTACAAATTGAACATTTGTGGTAACCCCATGTCATGCATGTCTTTCGACACCATTTTCTCAAAAGCATGTGCTCACTTCCTGTCTTTCCTGTGTCACCTTTTGGTAATTTTCATAATATTTCATACCTTTTCATGATTATTATATGTGTTTTGATGATCTGTGATCAGTGATCTTTGGTTTTTTTATTACAATGTTGTTGTGGAGCCAAGGATTGCACCCATATAAGACAGCAAACTTAAGAAGTGTTGTGGGTGTTGTGACTGCTCCACTGACTGGCTGTTCCCCAGTCTTTCTCCTTCTCCTCAGCCCTTCCTATTCCCTGAGGCACAAAACACTATTGAAATTAGGCCAATTAATAACCCTACAATAACCTAAGTGTTCCAGTGAAAAAAAGAGTCACATGCCTTTCACTTTACATCAAAAGCTAGAAATGTGTAAGCTTATTTGGAAGGCATGTCAAAAGCCAAGATGGGCTGAAAGCTAGATCTCTTGTGCCAAACAGTTAGCCACGTTGTGAATGCAAAGGAAAAGTTCTTGAGGGAAATTAAAAGTGCTACTCCAGTGAACACATGAATAGTAAGAAAGCAAAACAACCTTATTGCTGACATGGAGAAAGATTTAGTGGTCTGGATAAAAGATCAAATCAGCCACAACATTCCCTTAAGGCAAAGCCAAATTCAGATCAAGGCCCTTAATGCTCTTCAATTCTACGAAGGCTGAGAGAGGCGAGGAAGCTGCAGAAGAAAAGTTTGAAGCTAGCAGAGGTTGGTTCATGAGGTTTAAGGAAAGGAGGACTCTGTAACACAAAAGTTCAAGGTGAAGCAGCAAGTTATCCAGAAGATCTAACTAAGATCATTGATGAAGGTGTCTACACTAAACAACAGATTTTCAATGTAGACAAAACAGCCTTCCATTGGAAGAAGATGCCATCTAGGACTTTCATAGCTAGAGAAGAGAAGTCAATGCCTGGCTTCAAAGAATCAAAGGACGGCCAGACTGTCTTGTCAGGAGCTAATGCTGCTGGTGACTTTAAGTTGAAGCCAATGAATGCTCATTTACCATTCTGGAAATCCTAGAGCCCTGTAAGAATTATGCTAGATTTACTCTGCTTGTGCTTTAGAAATGCAACAACAAAGCCTGGATGACAGCACATCTGTTTACATCATGGTTTACTAAATATTTTAAATCGACTGTTTCCTACTGCTCAGGAAAAAAAGATTCCTTTCAAAATATTACTGCTCGTTGACAATGCACCTAGTCACCCAAGAGCTCTGATGGAGATGTGCAGGGAGATGAATGCTGTTTTCATGCCTGCTAAGACAACATCCATTCGAGCCCATAGATCAAGGAGTAATTTCAATGTTCAAGTCTTATCAGATAATAAATACATTTCATAAGGCTATAGCTTCCATAGAGAGTAATTCCTGATGGATCTGGGCAAAGTAAATTGAAAACTTTCTGGAAAGAATTTACTATTTTAGGTGCCATTAAGAACATTCGTCATTCACAGGAGGAGGTTGAAATGTCAACATTAATAGGAGTTTGGAAGAAGTTGATTCCAACCCTCATAGATGACTTTGAGGGTTATGACTTCACTGGAGGAAGTAACTGCAGGTATGGTGGAAACAGCAAGAGAACTAGAAGTGGAGCCTGAAGATGTGACTGAATTGCTGCAATCTCATGATAAAACCTGAATGGATGAGGAGTTGCTTCTTATGGAGGGGCAAAGAAAGTAGTTTCTTGAGATGGAATCTACTCCTGGTGAAGATGCTGTGAACATTGTTGATGACACCAAAGGATTTAGAATATTACACAAATTTAGTGATAAAGGAGTGGCAAGGTTTGAGAGGATGGACTCCAGTTTTGAAAGCAGATCTGCAAGTACAATGCTATTAAACAGCATAACATGCTACAGAGAAATCTTCATGAAAGAAAGAGTCAATCAATGCAGCAAATTTCATTGTCATCTTATTTTAAGAAATTGCCACAGCCAGCCCAGCCTTCAGCAACCGCCACTCTAATCAGTCAGCAGCCATCAACATCAAGGCAAGACCCTCCACCTGCAAAAAGATTACTACTCACTGAAGGCTTGTTAGCAATTTTTTTTAGCAATAAAGTATTTTTAAATTAAGGTGTGTACATTTTTTTTTAGACATAATGCTATTGCACACTTAATAGACTACAGTATAGTGTAAACATAACTTTTATATGTACTAGGAAACCAAAAAAGTTCATGTGACTCACTTTATTGCAATATTAGCTTTATTGCGGTGGTCTAGAACAGAATCCACAATATATCCCAGGCATGCCTATGGCTCCCATTGGAGGTCAAAAAGAGGAAAATGTTCTTGCGACCAAAAAAGGAAAAAAACACTGCAGGTTATACCGAGCTGTGATTGGCCCATTTCTTGCTCTGACCTCATAAAGAGCCATTGTTATGGAATTCCTGACACCTGTATGAGCCCCTGGCTGCGCCTAGGATTTTGGTCATTATTGCCCAGGAAGCTGCTTTTGGTGACCTGTGGTTGACCGTAGAGCTAGTGTTTTTCCTTGTTATTCCGCTTTGTCAGTGTAGTTAGTATAGTTG
>RJWJ010015043.1:0-36868 GCA_004363605.1 Indri indri | reverse complement strand
GCAAGGATGTGGAAACAACCCAAGTGCCCGTCAATCCATGAGTGGATTAATAAAATTTGGTATATATTTACAATGGAATATTACTCAATCATAAGAAACGACAGTGATCTAGCACCTCTTACACTTTCCTGGATTAAAATTAAGCCCATTATCCAAAGTGAGGCACCACAAGAGCAGAAGAATGGGCTCCACTTGTACTCGCCATCAAACTGGTTCTAACTGATCAACACTAGGTTGATCACATGGCAGAAACACTCTCTAGGGATTAGGGGGATGGGGGGGCAAATCAACAACTAAAGGACACGGGGAGCACTAAGGGGGTGGGGTGGGAAGGGCACGCCTTAAACCCGCACTTGGGTGAGGCAAAGGCATAAAGTGTAACTGTAGTGTTTGTACCCTCACAATACCCTGGAATAAAAAAAATAATAATAATAATTCTTTAAATTCAGTTATAATATAATAAACCTGTTTTAAAAGAAATGTGCAAATTTTGACTGGCAAGTTACCAAACTATGATATATATGTATATAAGTCTGTATGTATGCATGTGTATATGAGTATGATGTATAAAGCACATGGAAATATACTCAACATCATTAATCATTAGAACAACACAGATAAAGTCATAGAGATACACCATCACAAACCGCTCAAAATAGCTAAAATGAAAATATTTGTTAAGACCTGGTGTTTTCGAGGCTGTGGCTCAACCTCTTATTCATTGTTGGTGGAAATATAAAATGTTACAGTCCATTGAGAGATAGTGTGGCAGTTTCCTATAAGGGTAAAACATATACTTATTTACAATCAGTAATTCAACTCCCAAATGTTTATCCAAGAGATATAAAAACTTACATACACACAAAGCTTATATTGACGCAAAACTTATGTCTATACAATGGAAGAATCGCTGGTTTAGATCTGGTTGTCAGAGAAAGCCTCTATAAAAATATTTTTTCTTGAAGTTCAATTGGTAGGATGAAACAACTCATGCAAAATCTATGAAAAACCATTCAGTGGTAAATGAGTACCTGGCATAAAGGCTTTAAGATAGGAACATACTCAGCCAGAAAGAAAGCCAATATTTGTGAAAAAGAATGTGCTAAGATAATTATGGTAAGCAGGGAAGTTTTAGAGAAACAAGGAAGCCATACCAAAGAGGATTCTAGAGCCCAGATAAGGAATTCAGATTTAAGTATTCATATTAACAACATAACAAAAAAATATTACACACAAGCAAGTTTACTATGAGCCCATAAATATCCAAGTAGTATGTTTCTAATTTAATTTTTTTCTGTATACACAATTTGGGACCTCCATACATCTTTAAAAAGAATGATTGTAGTGTAAATACTGACTGAAATAATTTGTTTTATATATAATTAATTGTTCGATCAAATGCCATGCTATATTTTGCTATATATTTGGGTATATTTTCTTTCATAGTTTATCTTTTTTCTTCTAGGAGTTCTAATAGTGTTATCATTGACCTAAAGTTAACGTACATTTATCATATTCTTATATCTAATGCTTAGTTAGGTTGTATATGTATAGCCTGTTAGCAACCAACACATTTTCCATTTTTAATATATGTTATATTAGAAAAATAAAATATGAGCAAAGCCAATGACTCCATTCATATATCTTGATGAAAGTAATTGCTTTCATATGGACAAAGTTTTAAAGTAATGAAAGAGAAATATAATTTTCTAGCTATAATTTTTTAAAATAAATGTGAACCTAAGTTGATCAAACAATGTCTTTCCCCTATTCAAGCCTTTCTATACTGAGAAAAATGTTAGTATATCTATTGCTATATCCCTTCATTAAAAATTTTAAATAAATTCAGTACTTTCCTTAAAACAATTTTTATAGAATATTCCTCATATTATAATGAAACTGTTTGAATTGTGATAGAAAATCATGATATTTATGGGAAGCAGAGGTAAGAAGAAAAATGCATTTATGTTCAAAAGAGGGTAATAAATCAAATGGACAGAAAAGTGTGAGATCTCAAATTTACAAGTGGTGTTTCTCTAGAGACTTTATAAATCATTCATTATTTTGAAGTTTTAATATGGAAGCTGGATAGCACACATTCAAATGACTCCATAATAGATTTCTTCTTCCCAGATGAAATAGCTCATTCAAAAAATTACACATTCCAATCAATTCAGAAAAAAATATACATATCATTCCTTTTAAAATTACTATAAACAGATATATTAAGATGCCATAAGAAACTCATAAGCTAGGAAAGTTCATCTCATGCATATTTACATGCTTACTCTCCTGTTGCACAGCATCTGTTCTTGGTTACCAGTCTCTAAAGAATCTTTTCCAAAGAATATGCAAAAACAGTAGTGATATGATCAAGGAATTTAGGATGATGACATTTTCCATACATTTTGTTGAAAAGCATTCTATTCCTCTTAAAATTTTAGCCATTTAAGTATATGTTTCAGTAATGTGATATTTTAACTGTAATTATAATTTCATAAATTTTGGAGAGAAGGTAAGCATATAATCTTCTTCACTCTACATGTAACTACATGTAACATTTTCAACTCTTAAAATGTGACACACACACACATATATATGTCCCACATTTCAAATTTTTATATCCCTCTATTTTATCCATGTTCTCACTCTATATGTATTTTTCTGTACTATTCTCTTATTCTTTCCCTTTTCATCTTCATGCTAAACTTTATCATCTTTTAAGTTTTAGTTCATTTATTTTAGATTAATAATTCAGTCATAACTTCTAGATCAATGTGATCCACTTATAGCACTAATACTAAATTTGTGATCCTTTATCTTTCCTTCAATACTTGATAGGTATCTATTATTCCAAAATTTACCAATGATATATTATGAGAATAATTCATTAATATTGTCTGTACTGACCATGGTCAAATGACATGATTAAAATGGTGCTTATCTCACAGTATTGGCCTTTGGAAGAGAAATGTGATCAAATCCTGGCCAAAATTATTATCTTCCTGGACCAGATTGCATGGAGTGTTTAGGTAAAGAAAGGGTTGAGTTATTATTGGTTTTGTGAGACTTGATATGATTCTGAGATGGAGTACTTGTAAGAACACACATAAACTAAAAGTAAAGGGATGGAAAAAGATATTCCATGCAAATGGAAACTGAAAGAGAGCATGGGAAACTGTACTTGTCACACAAAATAGACTTTAAGCTAAAAACCATAAAATAAAACAAAGAAGGTCCTTATGTAATAATAAAGGGATTAATTCATCAAGAAGACATACAAATTGTAAATATATATGGTCTCAACTTTGGAAAATTTAAATATACAAATCAATTATTAGATGATATGAAGAGGAAAATAAACTGCAATTCTATAATTATAGGGGAGCTCAGTAACCAACTTTCAACAATGGATAGATCATTTAAACAGAAGATCAATAAGGAAACAATTATTTGAATTATACTTTAGACCAAATGGCGCTAATAGATCTACATATACCATTTCTTCCAAAAGGACGAAAATATACATTGTTCCCAAGTGTACATGAAATGTTTTCCAGTACAGATCATTTGTTACACCACAAAACAAACCTTAACAAATATAAGAGGATTGAAATCATATTAAGTATCTTTTTGTATCACAATAGCATAAAACTACAAGCCAATTGCAAGAGAAACCAGGAAAATAAATGGATACAGGGGAATTAAACAACATGGCCCTGAACAACAAATGGGTCACCAAAGATATCAAAAAGGAAGTCTAAAAGTACCTTGAGGAAAATGAAAAAGCAAACACAATATTCCAAAATTTATAGGATGCAGAAAAAGCAGTTCTAAGAGGGAAATTTATAGCAATAACTGCTTGTATCAAAAAGAAGAAAGATCCCAATTAAACAATCTAATGTTACACCTCAAGGAACTAGAAAAAATAGAACAAAGCCCGAAGTGCCGCAGAAGAAAGGAGATAAACAAAATCAGACCATAAGTAAATAAAACAGAAAACAATATGAAAAAAATCAACAAAACTAAGATCTTGTTTTTTGAAAGGGTAAAGAAACTCACAGACCTTTAGCTAGATAAACTAGGAAAAGAGAGTGACCACTCAAATATATGAGATCAGAAGTGAAAGAAAAGACATTACAACTGACACCACCAGAATACAAAGGATCATAAGAAATTCCTGTGAACAAGTATACACCAATACATTGAATAACCTAAAGGAATGGATAAATTCCTAAACACATACAGACTACCAAGACTGAATAATAAAGAAATAGAAAATCTGAATACACCAATAATGGATAATAAGATTAAATTAGTAATTTAAAAAAATCTCTCCACAAAGAAAAGCCCAGGACTGGTCACTGAATTATTCCAAATATTTAAGGAAAAAATATTACCAATTCTTTGAAAACTTCAGAGTTTGAAGTTGAAGTTGAAGAGATAATTTCAAACTCATTTTAAAAGGGTAGCATTACTTTGACACCAAAGCCAGACAGGATGATACAAGGAGACATTGCTTGCAGGACTGTCTTGGCATGAAGATAAGATATTGGATAAAAGAGAGGGGAGGAGAGCTGTAGCTCGGGTGTGATGACAGGTGACAGATGACAGCCTGCCCGGGATCTCACAGGGAAAATTTTGAAGCAGAGAAGGAAGAAGATAAAAAAGAAGATTATCAGCAAGGATTAAACCCAGAGAGGCTTGGAGCCCCGCAAAAGGGTAAGGGGTGGTCCCCTCTCCCCTCTATGCGCCTTCAGTGATCAGCAGGCCACCAAGTTTTCTGGAGGTTTTTCCACCCCCCATCAGCTCAGGCACCATGGCAAACCCAGAATAGCGGGGAGAACTCGCATGATCCAGGAGCTTGGATAGTCCATGGGGGAGGCTCCCTTCCCAGGAGAGTGACATGAGAGACCCGAGAACTGGTTTTCTTCCATTCAGACACTTCCTTCTCCACCCCTCCCCTATCTACTGCAACAGGGAAAGCAGTTTGAGCTGAGATTTTGGTGAGCAGCCTACTCCCAGAGTGGGCATGTGCTACAGACTGAGGTTCCCATGGAGTGTAGGACCCAGGCCTTTCCCCCCGGAGTCCTGCAGTGGTCATGGGGGGCAAATTTGGGAGCTCTCTGCCCACAATCATTTCATGTGGTTGCAAGCTAGTGGGTCAAATAGTCTGGACCCAGTGCCCCCAGACTTGTGTGGGTTGCCGGGGGACAGAGAGGGGAGATTTGGGAGCTGGACTTGGGTGGTAAGGAAGCCCATTAGGACAGAACAGAAGGGAGAGTGCTGTGAGGTTCCAAGAGGCAGCATTCCGGGAGAGCATCCATCCCCATCTCAGGAGAATCCCCATATTGGATGAACGTGTGTATCCGAAGAGGATGAGCCAAGCCCTGATGTCCATAGCAACTAAATGCTATAAACTCAGGTGCAAGAGTTGACTGGGAGTTACGGCTCCTCCTCCTCACCCATTACAACCAGGTGAGCAGTTTGAATTGAGAATTTAGCAAGTGGCCACTTCTCTACAACAGGTGTGCCCTCCAGGCTGAGGTCTCCTCAGAGACTGGGACCCATTCCTCTTCCTTGGAGGACTGGCAGTGGACAAGGGGGCCCAAACTGGAAGCACCCTGCCTGCTGGTGTTGCGCAAAGACGCATGCTAGCGGGTCAGACATGCAGTCTTTGGGGAGGTTTGAGAGCTGGACTCAGGTGTTGAGGGAGGAAATGGATGGAAATGACAGAAGTGTGCCCTCAGGGGTCTGAGATGTGGCGATCTAGGAGAGTGCCCACCCCTCCACACAGGCAAGCTGTGCTACTGGCTTAGTGTGGCAAGCACCCAGCCCAAAGCCATAGCAACCAAGAGTTTAGGCCTCTTCTCTGTGAACATCCCTTCCCATCCAGAGGCCTCACTGTCCTCCCAGTGGCTCCCCCAAGTTGCTGGAAAAGCAACCTTAGGGCCCAGCTTAAGCTTTGCAAAGCATTATAGGCTTGTGCAACCTAACCACAATCAGCCTTGCTCCTCCCCCAGCCTTTGCTGTGGTGGAGATCAAACAACCACTGGGAACTACAGGGCCTCTCCTAAAACCTGGGACACTCAAGTGCCCCACTTGGCAGACCGCAGCCTACTATGGGCACAAAAGAACAATTTGGCAGTTGGCTGTTTCAAACAAGCAACGACCACTGACAGGGAGAACAAAGGCATGTCTCCTCACAGCATCTGCCAACTCAATCAAACAGGGCGCGGCTGATCCCTACTCACGAGCACCATTTGCCATCTTGGAGATTAAGCTGGGGGACCCAATACGATTCACACTGCTGTGAACAGGTGAAGACAGCAGGATAGAGGCAATCTGAGAGGGTCATCAAACCTGCTTGAACACCCCATAGGCAACTGTGGACCAGCATGCTTCTTCTTGGCATGGCCAGGGATCAATCTTTGGTGACCAGGGATAGGCATGCAGGCCAGACCCAGCACCCCCGAGGACTTGATCCTGTTGATTAGATTAATAATAAATAAATAAATAAATTGAAATTAGTTTGTGTTTCCAAATCCGATTTTCATGAACATTTTAAATTAATAAGCCCAGTTGTAAAATCATTGGTGTTTTAAAAAGATCTATTTTTCAACTTGGTAAATAAAAATTACATTAATTTTTAATGTCGATTTTTATAATCTGAAGAATTTTATCTTTTATTATCTTTTAAACAAATCCAAGGCATTTTTTTTTTTTTTTGCATTTTCTTGTCTGTGGTCATATATAAATTATCTCTGTGTTTTATAAATGCCTATAGTTCCCAAAAGGGTAGAATGAATTAAACTACAATAGTTTAATAGTTTAAATACTTGATGAGAAAATTAAAAGCGAACAGCTCCAATAAATTTCCTCTATTTAGTTGAGTTTAATAAAATTTCTTTCAATTTCTCAAACTTTTATTGAGATCTGGGTATTTTTACCATATTGAGTTAAGAAATGAGTTAAGAAATTTTTTTTTTAACAAAGTTATTTTTGACAGTAAATTTATAGGGGATCTTGAAAAGAATGTTTTGAGACTTGGCAAAATTTGCTGTGGTCCAATCTTCAGAGTCTAGTAACTATACTTTAACTGGATTCTCTTACACAGAATTCTATCATAAGTCCACACCACTTTGTTTTTTTTTGTTTGTTTTTTGGGGTTTTTTTTGGCATGAATCTCTTTTTCTTACAACTAAATAAATGCTTTAAAAATTCAATTGTTTACCAATTTTGCAATCAAACTCTTCTATGATGGTTTGCTTTCTCCAAAGGTCCTCAACAGTTCTAACTAAAAAATGGACTCCCGTCACAAGGTACATTGAATTAGTTAATTCAAATCTTTTCTGTGGCCAATTGGAGGGACAAATATTAAAATGAAATAAAATTGTATCCAAAAAAACTATCTATTAATATACTAACTGTTTAATATTTCGATAGAGTAAAGCATCTATAGGTCATTTGGAATGTTCATTACCTTATGGCTAGGAGAAAACAAAAACAAACAAGCAAAACAAAACCCCTCAGCTGGGAGCAAAAGCATATCTGAAAGAACGATCTTTGTTTTAGGAAACACATTAATAACCCCTTTGCTTATTTGTTTGTTTGTCTTGGAAAATTTACTCTTCTCTTGGGGGATGGTCAAATAGGCTAGAAAAGGGTTCCAGATATAGCTAAACAGTGTTGCAGAAAACTATTAAATTTGAGGAAACAGCACTGGGGGAGAGAGTGAAAATAGCTAGAAAGAGAACAAAAGTTATTAAAGGGAAGAGCAAACGGTTGGAAAAGTGGAACTGAATGATAAAAATGAGTATCAGTAAAAGACCTACAGTTTAAGATAAGGGTTCTACTCCTCTGTTTTGTTAGACTGTGATCCCCAATCATAATAAAATTTCCATTGAGTTCTTTTTAAGAAAAATTGAGATAGTGCATTCTATTGTACATCTGTGTCAGAATAGTTTGGTTAAAAGTAAAGTTCGGGCCAGGTGTGGTGGCTCACGCCTGTAATCGTAGCACTCTGGGAGGCCGAGGCAGGTGGATTGTTTGAGCTCAGGAGTTCGAGACCAGCCTGAGCAAGAGCGAGACCCTGTCTCTACTAAAATTAGAAAGAAATTAATCGGCCAACTAAAAATACATAGAAGAAATTAGCCGGGCATGGTGGCGCATGCCTGTAGTCCCAGCTACTCAGGAGGCTGAGGCAGAAGGATCACTTGAGCCCAGGAGTTTGACGTTGCCGTGAGCTAGGCTGATGCCACAGCACTCACTGTAGCCCGGGCAAAAGAGTGAGACTCTGTCTCAAAAAAAAAAAAAAAAAAAAAAAAAAGTAAAGTTCAAAGCATCATGACATAAAAGATACTTGAGATTTTAGGTGTTGATCAGTGAAACCAATTTGCTGGTGAGTACATGTGGTGCTTGTTTTTCCATTCTTGGGATACTTCACTTAGTAGAATGCGTTCCAGCTCTATCCAGGAAAATACAAGATGTGCTATATCACCATTGTTTCTTATCGCTGAATAGTACTCCATGGTATACATATACCACATTTTATTAATCCACTCATGTATTGATGGGCACTTGGGTTGTTTCCACATCTTTGCAATTGTGAATTGTGCTGCTATAAACATTGAGGAAGTTGGAAAATAAGTAAAAAATATTAATAGCTGAGTAATATCCGCCACTTGTCAAGAAACACTGAAGATAAAGGAAGAGGCATTGGATTTCTTCATACGATCAGGAAGAGAATTTGAGCCAATTTTATGGGACTGTTGGAGTATATGATGAACTCTGAACTGTACCATTAGATGGATGAAATATTATTAGTTGAATGATAATTAGTAGCTAAAAACCACTTTTATTACTATAATTTTGTTTCTGTGGTTACATGAAACTAGTGTAAAAAACACAGCAGCAGTTTTCTGCAATTTTTCCAAATGATCTTCAATATGTACCCACAAATATTTCAGTTTTTGTGATTTGGCATTTACTCTTAATTAAATGTTCATTCACATGCCTCTATCCTTATGCAACTCTGTTAATTTTTGAGTGTACGAAGAACTCGTCTTCTGTTTCAAATAGAACTCGATACTATCATCCAACCATTTGGGATACATATTTAACTATCTGTCTAAATTTTTAAAGATTATGTTATGACTGGTGATCTAAAAACTGGTATTGTATTGGTGGGAAATACATATTATTTTGTTTTTTCTCAAAATGGTTTCTTTATTCCTCCTGTATGGCACTAAGCACGTGTCCTGACAAGTTTATTTACCTGTGAAATCTTCTATCTTCCATAATAAGCAGTTGACAGTATTATCTGATTATCCCCTCTATCCTCTCCCCAAATTTAATATTTTTTTTCCCACTGGGTATGTACACATCTCCAACTGGAGACATTCTATTCAGTTAAAATAAAATTGACTTCTTTCTTAGACAAAACCTTATTATAGTATTTTCCAAACTCATGTTCTGCACAAGAAATCTAATTTTTCCATTCACTCTTATTTTTCTTTTAGATATCTAAAATGTTTCCCCAAATGTAACACTGATTTGAAATTCTTGTTTCTTTCCAGAACATGGAATGTGCCTCTTTTCAAGAAGGTACCCATTTATTAAAAAATCACTTTAGTATTTTAGATTCTTTCTTTCCTCTTGTGTATCATTTTACTACTATTTTTTGTATCACCAATTATGATGTGTCTGTCTCATAAAATTGGATGCCTTACACTTTCATTTCTCTGAGTGTTAAAAATTATTTTAGAACATTTAGTAAGGAATATAACCCAAAGTTCTATTTCAGGCTTGTACAAGGGAATAAGCTTTTGAATAAGCTAGTTCAAAAGTCCAATATTATTGGGTCATTATATAGAAAAAGGGAATGTTTAAATATTCTTTATTACATTGGATATAAGACAAAATATTTGTGTTTAAAAATAACTATATTTCTGAAAGTCAGTTTGGTGGGCATATAACTAATTTTTCTAGAAGAAGAAGAAAAATTGCTCAATGTTTTTAGTAGCAATCGACTTCTCCCCAAAACAAAATTGTAAATGGCATCACAAAAAATATATCCATCTCAAATCAGGTTTTTGTTACTTTTTTTTTTTTTTTTTTTTTGCAATTGTATTTTCTCCAACACATTTAAAAAGATTTCATCTTTTTCTGGAAAGTTCTTTCTTAAATTGGAAGAATAATTTTCTTTTAGTAAGCACATAACTTGAAATGGTTTGGGCACTAAAACAAAGGTATACCCCGCAGGCAACAATAACTGCAGACTCAGCCATATACCAGTAGGTGAGAGTGTCTAAGTTTACTATTGTCTCCTCGATGATTTTCTCATCCCATAGCTTCAAATCACTTGCTTCATGTATTCTAAGGTTCACTGTAAGATGTAATTACATTGAATCCTTCCACTTAACTTTCACAAAGTTTTTTATAGGCCAATTTGTGTAGATGAGAGTAATAAGTAATCGCCATTCTCCAATCAGTAATTAGCTCCAATTAAGGTTTTCCATCGGCTCAGTCAGGCCTGTGCTGACTTCCGTCAGCCACTTTAAGCAGCCAAAGCTTGGTCACAGCTCAGGCTAAAATTTAAGAATCATTCATATCTCATAATCCCAATGTACAAACTCTTTGATTACTTTCCATTTTCAAAGCAAATTACCAGTCTTCTGGGGTCTCAAGTACATGCAGCTGTAGGCACATCGGTATCTATCCAGGTGGCAAAATGAAACCATAAAATATATTGGTGGTTGCTGTTAATATTTTTCAAATAGATCTTTATATTTCTAAAGATCTATCCTAAATAAAAAGAGATAAGCACAAAACTTTTATACAAATGTTTTAATCCTAAATTTTCTAATAATTGTAAAAATTTATCATAATATATTAATATATATTTTGAAATGTTATATTTCAAATTAGTAAAGATTGACTTTTAAAGCAGGTGGGGGGGAAAGAAGGGATAGGTAAGTTCACACCTAAGGGATGCCGTGCCCGCTGCCTGGGGCCTGGCGCACTTGTAGCTCTGACTTTGCCGTGCAAAGGCAATTTATGTAACCAAAGTGTTTGTGCCCCATAATACTCTGAAATTAAAAAATAATAATAATAGTACTGTTAAAATATTTAATAATTTTCTCCAGTGGTATCTTCTAGATGTTGTATAGTTTTATATTTTACATTTGGGTCTGTGGTCCATTTCGAGTTAGTTTTTGCCAAGGATGGAAAGTCTGTGACCAGATTCATGTTTTGCATGTGGGTGTTCTAGTTGTTTCAGCACCATTTCTTGACAAGATTATCTTTTTTCCGTTGTATTGTCTTCGTTCCTTTGTCAAAAATTAACTGACTGTAATTATGTGTGTCTATTTCTTGGCTCTTTATTCTAGTTAAGAAATGTTTAACTATATGTCATAAACTTAAAAAAATTACCTGAGAAAAGTTTATTTAGTGTACTCTACTTACCTATATAGTACATATATGTTTATTAAAGATACAGAGCATAATGAAATAAAATAATATACTTATTATTGTTGTTTCTGGATGGCAGGTTTTTAGATGATTTAAAATTACCCTCCCTGTGTTTTTCTTTTTACTAAGAATTTATTTTTGAAATCAAAAAGAAGCAATGATCATAGAATTCCAGTCTTCTAGAAGTTGAGCTTGGATTTAGATCTCCCATCTGTGGAGAGAGGTCTGTTACATCTGGGTCTTTGTTCAGACAACCAGAATGAGATCCAGGGACTGACTTATCTCACTAAAACTATAGATCATTCATTTATTCTTAGCAATTTTATTGCATTAAAAATTATACACAAAAACAAAATTATTTAAAAATGTATATAGTGAAAAAAGCATTGCACTGAACCTGGCCTTGCTACCCATTATTCCCGTTAGCCAGTGTAAACCAAATTGAATTCCATTAACTATTTCTTCTGCTAAGTACATTTATGTTTCTAAATATTTTAACTCTATTTGTATGCATCGATTTTTTCAGTTTTAAAGAGAAACACTGTCAAATCAATAAAGATTGTAAACAAGAGGTTTGAAAATCTCTGGCTTGTTAGAGACCCAGTTGAACATCAAACTCAAATTAGGACTGCCTGACTGATGACCTCTTTCTATGTAAATAGTAGTTATCCTAGATGAAGAGAAGTCATTTTTATTATGTGTTGATGAGATTATTTTAATACAATATACTACTACAGTGATTAGAAATTGTGATTCTCAAATCAGCAGCATCAGCCTTGCCCAGGAACTTATTAAAAATGCAAATTCTCAGCTCTACTCCGGATCTACTGGTGAAGGGAATAAGCATTTTCTGTTTTAAAAAGCCTTCTGTGTAATTCTAATGCAAGTAAAAGTGGCCCTCAAGAACTACTGCACTACAGTTAAGAGATCTGCTTAGCAGCTCTTACAGAGAGTCACAAAATAATAGTGGATCGCACCAGAGGGAGTTTATTTCTTTCCTGTGTAACAGTTTGCATAGGTAATGGTGTGCTGGTTTTGCTAATGCTCTCGTTCTGCCTTTCTCTACGTGTAACTTCTGTCTAACGGTGCCAGATGCTGCTCCAGTTCCGAGAATCCTGTTTGTAGTCCATCCAGCAGAAACAGAGAATAGAGAAGGTAAAGTCTCCTCCTTTTAGAGGATAACTTTAAAGTTGTACACATCGCGTTTGTTCAATCACAATGACAACACATGCCCATGCCTGGTTCTAAGGAGGCTAGGAAATATAGTCAGGCTACAGCTAAGTGAGAATTTAGCTATCTAAAATTTATATTTCTATCAAGAATAAAAAAGTAATTTTGGTGGCAACTAACAGCTTTTGTCATAAATATGTGTCATTCACACATCTCCAAACTCCCTTTTAGGAATAAGAATTATTAATATTGTAGAAACATCCTGTAACTTAGTTGCTCAGAAGCCCTCTATTCCTTTGCCTCAATCTGGCTGAGTTGATCTCTAGACTTTCTGCACAGATGTCATCCGTGGAATTTTCTTTACCTCATTTTTATGTTCCTGTTTCCTGAATTCCACATCTTCTCCACCCTTGCTTCACTCTTGATGACCTGCATTTTCATTTAGCATCTGCACTTAGACTCAATGATATTTTTTCTTCTCCCAATTTTTATCCTCATTGTTTCTTTTGTCCTTCAGAAAAAAGTCTTATACCTCATATTTATCTGTCTATATCTATGATATCTCATATAGACATATATAACTTTACTATATATGTAATTTATATATATAATATTTTACGTAAAGTTTTATATATATACGCACATGTATAAAGTTACATAGGACAGCAGTCCTAAAGTTATTCAATGCTTAGGAAAATTGTTATGTAAGAATTCAATCTAAAACAGGATGAACTATATTAATGATAGCATTTCTCAAATACAAGGGAGTAATGGTATGTCCTCATCAGTAAAATAGAGAGCTACCTGGAATTTTTTTAAAAAATCAATCTGATAATTAGAGATTCTTATAGTTTTGGGGCATGTTAGATTTGTTTTAATTAAAAAAGAAACATATAAAGTATCAACTGATAATCCACAAAATGGTAGAATCTGTCAGTATATCAAAGAAGTAAATATAGTCTAATCAATTATATTCACAGATACATACACACACATACACACACACACACACACACGCACACACACACACACTTACAGTTCTAATGCTGATCAATTAAATGAGAATATCGGTGTGGTAGGACCAGGCCAATTCAGCTGCACTAAAGTGTTAAAGAAGGGACACTTATCAGTAAGAAACAGAACACCAAATGTCTAACTACAACGCAACAGGACACTTCCTATGAGATAATAAGACAGAATGTCACATATTGATGTGACCCCTCTCTCGCTCACCTTTCTCGGCTCAGTGATTTAACAGGCAGTTATCCCCCTGCCCTCCCCTCCCCCCACCCCCCCGCTTTTTGACTCATGTACTAGTCTATGCAGGATTCATATGCCGTAAAAATCCAAATGTATCTCTGAATAACAAGGGAGCTATTATGTAACAGCTATATGTAGTTACATGTGTTCTCAATGTCATTAAAACCCTGGCACTAATTCTTTGCTTGTTTAATAGGAAAGTGAAGCAAAAACAACCTTGGCATTAGGGAGAGGTTCATAGTATCTCTTTAATCATTTGCCATTAGTCTGCTACCTTAAAGTCTTCAAGTATACCAATACTTTAAAATTGGCCTCATATTATTCAAAATATAACACAAATTATTTATGCAATTGTGAACAAAGTCGTCAATTAGGATAAATTATTTGACTGTATCATATATTTAAATAGACTAGCACAAACTGTCGATTGGGGGTACAATTAAAACTTAGTATAAGATAATCATTTAACTTTGATATCAGTCATAATTTTTATTTATTTATTTTTTATCTTTCACTCTAGTTAGCCCATACCCAGATTGCAAATTCAAAATCTTAAACAGAGTTAAAAATTCCAAGCCATTGGACTCAGGATCATGGGTTCCAATTCCAGCAGCCACATACCACTTGGCAACTTTGGGTAAGTTACTTTATTTATGCAAGATTGAGTTTCCTCCATTGTAAAACAGGGTATAATAACAGCTCACAATAACATGCACTGGAGATTTAATAATATTGCTTGCTATAACAAAGATGTTCAATCCATTATAAATGTTACTGTTATTCCATATTTTTCTAATCTTTCATCAATGGGTGTTTGAATATCACAATCTTCAATAATGTGAGAGGCCATTTGGCAATATTAGGCAGAGTCAATTTGTTCTCTCTTACATGAGCATAATCTAGATCTCACATTCCAGCATAATTCTCAATAGACTGCTATTTATTAATTTAATCATTTACCTTAAAATAACAATATATTTCTTGATGACAGTGCTATCATTTTATGTTGTTTTGCTTTATTTTCCTCATCATGTTTACCCTTAATCTTTGCTATTAATAAATGGTAGTAACATCTTCTGATGTAAATATGAAATTTTGAGTTATGTCTAAATAAGCGTGACACAGCAAGTTAACCTAACCTGTTACAGAACAATGTGATCAAGGGAGCATGAACTTTGTACAAAGCTCAAATAGATGTTCTATCTCTCACTATTAGGAAGAGATTTTACATATCACTACTTCCTTATCTACCAAAACTTTATGTTATCCTCATATTGATTTTTAAAATTCAGGATAATAATAATGGATCTCTAATTTGTACTTTATATGTTTGTTCAGAAAATCTAAATAAATGCACATGAAAGTGCTTTAAAAATGGTGAAAAAAAATAGTTTTAAGAACTCTATAAATGCAAGGCAGGCATTATTCACATCCTGACCTCAGGGTCAGGCAACTCTCAGTATACTAATTAGCTATCCAAGATACATGACATATTTTATGTTTCTAAACTACATCTTAATTTCTATTTAGAATTTCCGTTCTAGGGAATGATTGAACTTGATCTTACTCGATTCATGGTTTTCATCAGTGTCTTCAAGTTTGAATCTAAATTCCTCAACTCATGCATGTCACTGTTAAGTGATGAGATGTCCGTTTATCTACCTGCACCTCTTTCAAGTTTAACGTCTCCTTTGGAGTTTTTCACAGGGTCATTTTTAAAAATTCTATACAAAGCCTGGATTTTGGAATTTCAGGAACTATGCCTGAATCCCTGAAAGCATAGACTTACCAGGAAGGTATTTCCTGTCTGGAGTCTTACAGATTTCCTGGGTTGTTGGGCACTCTAGAAAGATGAGAAGTAGGATGTACATGGGCGAGATAGAATGATGGAAGAGAATAATAAATACCTCCCCACATTGAGATCAAGGATAAAAGAAAAAAGAGGAAGAATTTTAGAGCTGTTAGTCTTGATGAACAATGAAAAAATATTTAATATATTGTCTATTCAAATCTAAAATGTCATTGCCACTTTTTTTCCCCCTGAGTGCCAATCTCTTTCAAAATATGATCTTCAGGTTTGTTTTAAGTATTTCCACCTTATTCTTTTTCTATGATCTATTAGTTGTAGGTAAATTCTTGTTCTTCTCTTTGCTTCCAGTAGATGCACTTTTTAAAAGTGCATCTATATTCTTCTATCCAACTTATTTATCTATATAACTATGTCTCATAGGCTCTAAATACCTAAGAATAGGGTTTTGCTAAGTACAGGTTGACTTTTCCTACTATCACTGTCATAACCTTAATATATGCTCATTACATACATATTTACTTAATTTTAATTGAAATATTTTAGGATAAAATTAAAATGACTCTTTTTAATGCAGTTTGCCTTTATTATACAACAGTAAAATGGGCATTTGTACTAGGTCTTGCCTTTCAATTCTGTCAGAAATATTCTTTATTTACCTGTTTATTAATTTATTTTGATCTACAAAAGTAGACACAGTTATACACAAACACACACACACTTGTACAAACAAAAACACTTTTGAAATCTACTGAGCCATTCAGTTTCAGCTGTGCTATGTAAATGGCAAAGAGGTATCATTTATCCTCCAACCAAAAAAAAGATGACAAAACTGAAAAATCATTAACTTCTCTTGAACTCATCAACTGAGGTCTCAGAACTGAGATCACAGAGCCAACTGCCACCACAAAATCCAGACACCTAGGCAAATAGAATCAGAGCTGTGATCTGCTCAGTTGGATCTGAAGGCACTGGTGCCGTGCAACGATAGGAAGAGTTAAACGGAAATTGTGAATTTCTGGAGGCTGAATGAGGATTAACACAAAAGTGAAAAATTCCCTGGACATTAATACTAAGACTTAAGGGAGCCTTATGCTTTCATGGGTTTTATCTACAGGAACTCTATCAAGTTCTCAGGGAGAAGAGCAAAGAAAGAAAGTTCCATTTGACTCTGGGGGTAAAGGGAAGAAGAGTAATAAGTGTAAGATACACCTGAAGCATTCTCCACATCAAAGGCCTGTCTTCCAGAATACAGACTTTCCAGAATTTTCTCTAATCCAGTACTCTTTAGTCTTTCTGTTTTACCGAAGAGGGGAGGATTAAGAAACATTTTTGAAGATCATGGCCCAAAGATAAAATTTCAATAAATAAAAGACTGAGATTTAATCACAAGATTATAGAATGCTTATCCACCCACAATTTCTCACTACATCAATAGAAGTTTAGCATACTAGCAGTGGATTGTAGCTGAAATAGCTGCAAGGTGAAGACTCTCTCTCTCTCTCTCTCTCTCTCTCTCTCTCTCTCTCTCTCTCTCTCTCTCTCTCACTGTCTCAGGAGGAATACTTAGGGAGGTCTGGAGTCACAAGGGTGAGAGAAAAAAAGATCATCAAAAGTATTTTAAGCCTCTGGCATCTACAGCTGGACAAATATTAAACACAGCTCAACTCCTGGTCAGATTACCATAAAGCATAATATAAAAGCTCTATTTTTTCAGTTACTATTATTCAATAAGTCATAATCAGCATTTAACAAAAAATTACAAATCAGGCTAAAAGGGAAGAAAAAGCACAGTGTAAAGAGACCGTGCAACTCTCAGAACTGTACTCAGATATGAAAGAGATCTGGGATTTATCAAACATGAAATTTGCAATGAGTATAGTTAATATGTAAAAGGCTCTGATGTTAAAATAGATACGTTCAAGACAAATGGGTAGAACAAGCAGAGAGATGGAAAGTCTAAAAAAGGACATAAAGGAAATGTTAAAAAAAAAACTGCCATAAAAATAAAAAATGTCTTTTATAAACTCAGCAGTAGATTGGATATGACGGAGGAAAGAATCAGTGAACTTGGATAGAGAGCAATAAAAATTCCCAAGCAAGAATTCAAAGAGAAAAATAATTTAACTTGAAGAGAAGATTTAATAATTATGGGGCAATTTCAAAGATTATAACATATGTATAATTGGAACACCAAAAAGAAAAGAAAGAAGAGTGCAACAGAAGAAATATTTAAAGTAATAATGACTGAGACTTTTCCAAAATTCGTGACGGACACCAAACTAAAGATCCAGGAACCATAGAGAACACAGAGCAAAAGAAATACTAAAAAAAGAAAACAATAACAAAACACATATCACATTCAAACTACAAAACACATAGGACCGAGAAAACCTTAAAAGAAGCTGGGGGTGCGTAGGTAGGAGAAGAAATGCCTTAACTATGGAAGAAGAAATATAAGAATTGCAGTAGACTTTTCATCAGAAACCATGCACGCAAGAAGTGAGTAGAGTAAAATATTTAAAACATTTAAAGAAAAACAAAACACTCTGACCTAGAATTCTATGTACAGTAAAATTATCTTTCAAAAGGGAAGGAGAAATAAAGACTTTCTCAGAAAACAAAACTTGGGCATTCCTCAACAACAGATCTACCCTACAAGAAATACTAAAAGAAGTTCTCGAAGATAAAGAAAATGATATAGTACGAAACTCAGATCTATGTAAAGAAAGAGACTCTGTGGCAAAGGGGAAAAAACAAAAACTATTAAGGTAAAATAAAATCGTCTTATTTGTCTTAATTGACGAAAACAATAGTTAGTATAAATAAATAGGAATAATTTATTGAATGACTTTAACATAGAAATAAGTAAAATGAACGGCAGAAATGTCATAAAGTAGCAGTGGTAGAAATTGCATTACACTTGCACTTGCATTGCATGTGAAGTATTATAGTGTATTTGAAGGAATACTTAAATTAGTTAAAAATGTATATTGCGTACTCTAGGGAAACCACTGAAAAGGATAAAAATAAGTTTGTAATATATGTACCAAGAGGTAAAATTAAATCCTCATTTAAAACAAGAGAAGGCAGGAAAGTTAGATACGAGAAAAAAGAACAAATGTAATGAATAGAATATAGCTACACATATAATAGATATTAATCCAATTCTACCAATAAACACTTTAAATGTTTAAATGTGAGTGATATAAATACGCAAATGAAAAATAGAGATTTTCAGAGTGGATAAAAAACAAGACCCAACAATGTGTTGTGTATAAGAAACCCACTTTAAATATTAAGACTCGGAGATTTAAAATACAAAGGTATGTAGGAAGATACAGTATAGGGCACTAATCAGAACAAAGCTAGAATAGCTGTATTAATTTTATATAAAGCAGACTTCAGAACAAGGAATATTATGAAGGACAAAAAAGAGCACTGCATTGTTACAAACGGGTCAATTCTTCAAGAAAACCTAATAATTCTAAATGTGTATACACCTAACCACAGAGCCTCAAATTCTGTGAGGCAAAAACTGATAGAAATGTAAGAGAATGACCTATTTTCTTTTATAGCCGAAAACCTTAGTAGCTTTCTTTAAATAATTGACAGACCAAACACACAAAATTTGTAAAGATAAGGTTGACCTGAACAGCATCATCAATCAACTTAACTACTTCATCCAACAACACATTCCTTTCAAGCTCCCGTGAAACATTCACCAAGAAAGACCACATTTTAAGATGTAAAACAAATTATCAAAGTATAGAATCAATGCAAAGTATGTTGTCAGATCACAGTGGAATTAACTAAAAAATAACAGAAACATGATAGCAATAATTATTTCCAAATATTTGGAGATTAAATGATACTTTTATAAATGGACAATAGGTCAAAGAGGAAGTCACAAAAATTTAAAATGTTTTGAATTTAACAAAAAGTAAAATTTAACATATGGGAATTTAAAAGATGCAGCAAAAGCACTCAGGTAGAAATTTATAATATTGAATGCATATGCTGTAATATATAAAATCTAAAATTGGTAATATAAGCTTTGATGTTAGGAAACCAGAGAAAGAAGAGTAATTTAGCATACAGTTAAGCAGAATAAATAAATATAAATAAAATTAGTGTATAAGTCGATGAAATCGAAAATAGGAAAACAACAGATAAAAAAAACAAAGCTATTTTCTGAGTTTTTTTTTTAAGGTCAAGAAAAACAATTGCTAGTAAGGGTATACAAATTAAAAAAACAGAAGACACACATATCAATATTATAAATGAAAGGGGGATTATTGCTACTGATGTCCTAGACATTAAAAGTTTAATAAAGAAATGCCACAGGCAACGCTATGCAAAAAAAATTTGATTACTTCAATAAAATGCATCACTCCCTTAAAAGAACACAAAGCAACAAAATTCACAAAAGAAGAAATAGATAATCTGTATGGATTTACAACTATTATAGAAAATGATTCAATATTTAATAACTCTCTAAGAAAAAAAAACACCTGACCCAAATGGTTTCACTGGTGATTCTACATAACATTAAATGAAGAATTGATATCAATTCTTCACAATCTCCTTCAAAAAATGAAGCTGAGGAAATGCTTACTTATTCTATAAGGTCAGTATCAAAATCATATAAATGTATTTGAAGAATGGAAACTATTGGCCAGTGTTTCTCACAAATGTTGATGCAAAGGTGCTTAGCAATATATTAGCAAGTTCAATGCAATAATATATACAAAGAATTATACACAACAACCAAGTGTGATTTATTCCTGATATACAATATTAGTTCAACATTTGAAAATCAGTATAATTCACCATTGATCAATACACTAAAGAAGAATAATTGTATGATAATATCAACAGATATTGATATTGCATATTGGATAAGAAAAAAGTTGTCAAAATCCAATAACCAATCATGAAAACAAACAAACAAACAAGAACTCTCAGCAAACTAGGATTAGAAGGGAAATTTCTCAACTGCGTAAAGTACGCCTATCTGAAAAAATTATACTTCATGGTGATAAATGAAATACTTTCCTCCTAAGGTTAGCAAGAAGTCAAGGACGTTCTCATTCCTGTTCAACAATGTGCTAGAAGTCCTACCTAACACAATATGATAAGAAAAGGAAAATAAATGTTACATATTGTGAAGCAAGAAAAATACCTTTTTTTGCAGATGATATGAATGTCTATGAAGAAAGACACAAAGACGATAAGAAATTTTGGAATTAATAAGTGAGTATAGCAAGATCAACAGATACAGATTTATATACAGAAGTCAATTGCTTTCCTATATAAAAGTAGCAAACAATTGGAATTTGATATTTTTAAAAAATTTACAACAGCACACACAAAAAAGGATATAAGTTTAACAAAATATGTACAGGATACGTATGCAGACTACTACAAAACTCTAATAAAAGAAATGGGGAGATACTTTATTCATGGATCATGATACTCAGTATTGTTAAGATGTCAATTCTTCCCAATTTTATGTATAGATTCAGCACAGTCCCAATCTAAATCTCATCAAACTGTATACTTTTGGACATACTGATTCTAAAATTTATGAGGAAAATCAAAAAGGTAGAATAGTTAACACAACATTTAAGAAGAATAAAGTTAGAGGATGCACCCTACCTAATTTCAACACTTACTACAAAGCTAAAACATTCAAGGAAGCACAGTTCTGGTGAAAAGATAGATACATACACCAATAAAACTGGACAAAATTTTGAGATATAGACCCTCAGAAATATGGTCAGTTTACAAAGAAGTGAAAGTATTTCAACAAAGAAGGGAAAGGAAGATTGCAACAAACGGTATTGAAATGATTGGGTATCCTTACGCAAAAAAAAAAAAAAAATATAGAAACAGACTTTACGCGTTTTACTAAAATTAACTCAAAATAGATTGTCACACTAAATGTAAAATACAAAATTTAAAATTTTCTAGGAATAAAAGTCAATGTCCTTAGATTTGGGCAAGTTTTTAAATATAGCTATAAAAGAATGATCCCTGACACAAAAATAATGTAACAAAGTGGATTTCACTAAAGTAAAAACTCCTCTCTTAACTGTCTTAACCACAAAGGACATTATAAGGAGAATAAAAATGAAACTACAGATTCAGGGAAAATCTTTTCAAAACAAATATCCGATAAAGGATTTTTATTCAAAATATGCAAAGAACTCTTAAAGCTCAACTAATTAAAAAACAAGCCAGATAAGAAGTCAGCAAAAGATCTGAATAGACATCTCACCTGAGAAGATAAATAGAAAACAAACGTACTCTGGTTTCTCTTCAGATCTTATAAATCTTTCACCTTTTACTAAACAGGAAATACACATATAAAGCAATACTCAACATCACTTGTTATAAAGGAATTGCACATTAAAACTCCAGTGAGAATCCAGTACACATCTGTTATAATGGTGAAAATAAAATTAAAAAAAAAGAAAAAAACAATCGTTGGAGCAACAGGAATCTCATTAATTGCTGGTGGGAATGCAAAATAGTACAGCAACTTTGGACAACAGTTTGGAAGTTTCTTACAAAGCAAAACATATTCATAACATAGAATCCAATATTCATGCTGCTAGGTTTTTATCAAACTTATTTGAAAAACTATGTCCATGCAAAACCTGCATGCAAATGTTTATAACAGTTTTATTGATAATCTCCAAAATCTGGACATAATAAAGATAGCTTTCAATAGGTAATGGATAAACAAATTGATGCATCCACAAAATGAAATGTTATTCTTCAATTAAAAGTAATGCACCTCGAGTCTCAAAAGACATAGATGAATCTTACATGCATAATGCTAAATGAAAGACCCCAGCCTAAAAAGCCACAAATTATATAATTCCAATTATATGACATTCTGAAATAGGTAAATTATAGCAAATGTAAAAATATCAGTGGTTCCCAGGGGTTTGGCAGAGAAGAGGGGATTGAACATGCGAAGCACTGGAAAATTTTTAAGGGTGCAAAAGTATTTTTTATGATATTATTATAATGGTGGATACGAGGCACTAAGCATTTGTCAAAACCCATAGGACATTGCAGCACAAAGACTGAACTTTAACGTACACAGATTTTGAAGTCATTTAGGAGGCTGAGATCCCAGGAAGGAATGTAGACTGTGACGGGAGAATCTAAGTGTATTACAAGTTATCCAAGTACTGACCTAAGTAAATAGAAATGAGTGGAGTCTGCAAAACTTAAGAAAAAAGAAAAACTGAACAAAAGTATGATACTCAAGCCAATAGAGTTGTTTACCGTGGGAATTCGAGTTAACAATTCTGATACTGCTAATATTTGTATTGGAATGGACAATGAAGTGAATGAATGGCAAATGGCGGAGGCCAGAATTTCTGCTGTTGAGTAAGAGTTTACAGACAAGCAAATGAAGGAGATAAAACAGTTCATTTGGTAATGGATTAGCTGGAGACAACAGAATAAGTTCATGCTTAACTTAATATAGATACAGAAAGTTACATATAAAATATTATTAATATGTACACATACATGAGTTATTAAAGACTCATAAAGTTCCTTGTTCTGTTAGCTGAGGAGATTTAGACATAAGAATATTCCAATAGCAATAAACACAACAGCACCCAGTTCTTGGTTTTTAATACCATTTTCCAACAAAAGGAAACAGGGCTCCTTAGAGATATGGCTGAATCTAGGACTGGACTGGAAATATAGAGAAGAGACTGCAGCACCTGGCAGTACGAGAATGTAAGAAAGTGATAAAAAATATATATATATCCATATCGATGAGGGTATGTCAAAAGTACACAGGGACCAACTGAAAGACTATCCAATGGCTAATGCTAGAACAAGTTGAGCAACAACAACAAAAACTTAAAATAGCATGAAATTGTAACCCCAGTATAAAATAAATGTCCATGGATCCGTGCTGATACAAATAAATGAGTAAATAAATAAATGGAGGAGGGGAATCCAAATCTCCTGTGCAGAGGAATTTCAAACAATTTATGTAGAAATTCCACCCTCAAGGAGCTGGTGCATAATTACCCACTCCTTATGTGTGGGCTGTACTTAGTGTTTCCCTTCCAAAAAGTACAATTTAGGAAGGAGGAAAGAAAGGGTAACTCTAAGGTGGAGAAACCTTACAAACTCCACCTCTGCGAGGCAATCAAAGTTAATATCAACAGTAACAAGTCACTGATATGTCTACAAAATACCTGTTGTCTACTCACCAAATTGTTCAGGCAGTCAGCAAAAAGGAAAATCTGAGGAATCAATCACAGCCAAGAAGAGGCTAAGGAGATAGGATGACTAAATTCCATACGGGATCTTGGGTGGGACCCTGGAACAAGAGAAAAACAGTAGGTTAAAACTAAGGGAGAAAACTAAAAGAATATGAATAATGTATGAAATTTAAGGAAAATGGATCAATAATGTTTTGAAAATTCTATCAAATTAACCATACTCACAAATGATGTAATGTAAGGTGTTATTAGGAGACTAGGTGCAGGGTATATGACAATTCTGTACTATCTTCGCAACTTCACTGTAAATCTAAAATTGTTCTAAATTTTTTTGAATTTTTAAAATTGTTTTAATTGACACATCCCATTTACATGTTAATGGGATACAGAGTGCTATTTCAATATGTATGTTCAATGCATGATGATTAAATCAGGGAATTAGTATATCTATCACCTAAAACATTTATCATTTTTTTGGTCTTGGGAACACTCAAAATTCTTTCTTCTAGCTATTTGAAAATACACAATGAATTATTGTTAACAATAGTCATCCTACAATGCTATAGGGAATTCTTTCTATCTAGCTGTAATTTTGCATCTGTTAACCAACCTGTTCCTATCCCTTCTTTTCCCTTACTTCCCGGCCTCTAGTAACCACTATTTTACTCTCTACTTCTATGAGACCAACTTTTTAAACCTCCACATATGAATGAGAACATACAGTATTTGTCTTTCTGTGCCTAACTTATTTCTCTTGACATAATGTCCTCCAGGTTCATCCATGTTGCTGTGAATGATAGGATTTCATTCTTTTATGGCTGAATAGTATTTCTTTGTGTATATATGCCACATTTTCTTTATCCATTCATTTGTAGATTGATTTCATGTCTTGGCTTTTGTAAATAGTGTTGCAATAAACATGAGGATGCATATATCTCTTCAACATACTGATTTTATTTCTTTTGGATATATAGCCAGTAGTAGGATTGCTAGATCATATGATAGTTCTATTTTTGGTTTTTTGAGAAATTTTCATACTATTTTCCATAATGACTGTACTTATTAACATATTTACCAACAGTGTCTAAGAGTTCCCTTTTCTCTGCATCCTCACCAATATTGGTTATTTTGTCTTTTTGATAATAGCCATTCAAACTGGGGTGAGAGGATATCTCATTATGGTTTTGATTTACTTTTTTTGATGATTAGTGAAGCTGAGAGTATGTGTCTGTTTTTAGGCCAATACTGTGCGCTGTTTTGGTTACTATAGCTTTGCAGTACATTTTGAATTCAGATGCAATGCCTCTAGATTTGTTCTTTTTGCTCAGGATTGCTTTGACTATTCGGGGTCTTTTACAGTTCCATACAAATATTAGAATTGTTTTTTCTATTTCTGTGAAGAACAGCATTGGTAATTTGATAGAGATTGCATTGAATCTATAGATAAAATTGTCCTATTTTTTAAATGTCTAATATTTATTTAAAAGAATTAATTATCCTCAAGAAAGAAATAAAAAAAACCTACTGAAAATATAAGCCAAATTTCATACTTCTGTTTAAGCAATATTGCACCAAAATAAGACCACTTTTTCTCACTATTATTTCAGTTAGTTCTGCAAGAATATTACTAAGGACAAGCACAAATGGCTAACTTAACAATGTAGCAGTAGAGAATAAATAATAAATTCTTATTTTGGCCTCTTCTACCCTGAATTCTTCCAAATATGCTAGAGAAGCATAAAAAATCATATTTCAACCTCATTATTATGCAATTTTCCATACTTCTTAAAAATAATTATTCTAAAACACAAAGAGGTGGAAAACTAACACATAGCATTAGACAGATTAATTATTTTTTGCATATAATGTTGATTATTACTGTTTAAAATTGTTGCCAGAATTTTTCACTGATTTGGGGTTATTAGTCCGTTTTTGGCTGTGGTGCAAAGTTTTTTCTCTAATTCTTTCTCTACAGTAAAACACATGTACTAAACTCCAGTTTCTAACATATTTCATAATGAAAAAACACCATTCAAGGTCTTGCCTGATATAAGAAATTCTTAAAATTATAGCAGGATAAAATTTATAACAACTTTAGCTAAATGAAAGTGGTTATATTTTTTCTGAGTGACATATTTTTATCTGAAGCTGTAGCATTTGTGTTTGTATGTGTGTGTTCTATTTGTAGTGATGATGGAAGAATATAAACACATAAAAATTTATATATTCCACCATATTAATAGGAATTAACTAATTTCTACACTATCAATTGAAATACTAAATGATTTTTTTTTATAAACTTTAAACTTCCACAATCCCATAGCTATTATTGTGGCTAGGTGAGAGTTTGAAATGCATCATGCACATTTTTAACTGGCAGTAGTTACATTGTCTTTGTTCTAAAATCCAAAAACTACATTTGCATTTTAATGACTTTGCAACCACAATTTGCTTGTTGTGTGAGACGAGATAATATACATGGAATGTTCCTGTTCTTGGTAAATACTCATCAGTGTTTTAGTATGTTCATCAGAGTATTTCTAGTGCCTACCAAAATGCATAAACAGGTAAGAACAAATGAATAACAGTTTAACAAAGGCATGACAAAACTTGTTATTTTTACATAATTTATGTTAATGAAAGAATAATTTGATATTTTTCCTACAACTTCAGTACCTTTATCATAAAGAACAGTTTCAAAGCTTGTTAAGTATTCAGTTTTCATTTGATGTTTTATGTAGATTCCCAAGTCTACTTATGACTATATGAGGTTTGGGAAATTCAAATTAGAATTTCAAATATTCGTTGAGGAGTGTTGTTGCCTCCAAGAGATTTTATAAATAATTATTTCCCCTACATTCGACAGTCCAATTATAGAAAATAGTCTTCTTCTGAGGGAGTAATATAACTTTTCTACTTAGATTTTAGGTTTCTGTTATGGTTGAAATTTTGGTAGCAAATTGGAATAGGTGACTGCTAAAAACTTGGGATTCAATCGATTAACAGGCTATTATATTCCTGGGAACAAAAATCGCCATTTCACAATCTTAAAGTTACCTGTGCATAAAAGTCATGAATCTCTCTCAATCCCAAAAGACATATAATATTTTTGACCCAGCTTGGACTTATTTTGTCAAGCACAAAAACTTTTCCTTCTCTTTAAAGTCTTTTCAAAACATTATTCCTCTTCCTCAGCACACTCTTCTGCCAACTCATTTTTTGGTGAACTTCTCCTTTCACTGTGGGCTAATTTATCTATTTTCACAATCATGTCACATTGCAAACTACCTTAAAACCTAGTGCATTATGGCAACAAAAGTTACTTTTATGCATGAGCATATGTGCACTATGAAGTTACAGTGACATGGGCTGGACTCTGCTGATCTTGGCTAGACTCACTGAAGTGTTTGCACAAAGTTTACCATTTAGCATAGGGTGGCTGCTCTAGGATGACCTAGCTGAGATGACTCCATGTATTGGCCACGTCCCTCCATCAGTCTACTCAACAAGTTCTCATGGTGGTGGAAGGAGTCCAAAAGAAAGAGCAGAAAAACAAATGTGCTTTCTCAAGCTTCTGGCTAGTCAAAATAATTCAATAGCTAAGCCCAGAATTAGTGTGGAAGGATAATATCAAATGATATGGATACTAGGAGGCATTAAAAATGGGCTATTCATGCAACGAATCTATCACAGTATCTTTATGTGTATCTCTATCTGTATAAATATTTACCTATATATTTATATGTATGTACTTTCATTTGAATTCCAAGTCAAAATAACATAATGACAAAGACAGGTCTTTAGTTGCTGAAATGTGTTGATTCTATGACAATAAAATTCTTAAATGTTATGCAATATGAAGTCAATAAGTTATATTTAATTCAAATTGAATAGCTTATTGGACTTCTCTCTTTTATTTTCTATGCACTATTTTAAGCATCAGACATCTCTTGTCTCATTCTCTCCCAATTACTTAACTTGTTGAAATCTCTAGAAAATTAATTATTACCTTTGTATTCTCCATATAAATTAAACTATCTTCTGTTGTATTATAACTATTGTTTAAAAAATTTATTTCTCCCCACTATCCAGCCTATTGTAAGTTCCTTAAATTCAAGTCAATATCTTATTAGTTCTTCAAAATTATTTCTGTATATTATATGTTTATCAGTATTTGATTTTATTTTTAAGGCTAATACCATTATTGATATATCGATGTTTATAACCAACTAATATCATGAGGGGCCACTGCAAATCACTATAAATATACATCTGTCCTAAGTATTGCTTGAAATAAGGATAGATTTTTATGATATCTGGAGTAATGGCTCTCAATCCTAGATGTATACTGGAATCTGCCACAAAGCTTTATAAATGCAGATTTCTAGGCTTCGATCTCCTAGACTCTGACATATGCTTACATTAGTTGATAATATTCTAATTATATACAAGTTGAATTCAGAGACAAGGGAATCATATCATCAAAATATAGAAAAATACATATCTAAGTTCCATACCATAGGAGATACATCTCCTTAAAATAATCTGATTATTAATCTAAGTTTAAGAGAAGGAGAAACACGAAGAAAAACAGAATTAAAAGCCACAAACAATGTAGGTCGTTTCTAACAGAATTATTCATAAAGTGATAAAAAACATAATATTTATTAATAGAACAGCTATTTCTAAGGCTAGCCATAAAAAGCAATCCAACTTAGTTTATCTAGAAGGCCAGTAGTGTACATCTTTGAAGCACTGAAAAAAAGTCGATAAATCTATACTTTTATTTAAATAGAGGCTTATCTTTTAAAAACAGAAAATACCACAGTGACTACATTCTGAATTATTTCAGATGGTACTGTAACTGAAGAATTAAGGAAAAGCAATTGAAAATGATTTATCCCTCTTTATTAGGGTGGCTTTGCAAAGTTCTTGACGTGAGAAATTTTACTCACTAGTTTCCATACTTAGTTTGATCTTTTTAATCAGAAGAATTATATGACTTACTATTATCAGGATTTTGTCAGAATATTTTGGGTATCTATTCCTGTACAACACAGTGCCCCAAAACTGAGTGGATTAATGAAACTGTTTCATTTATTTCCTGTTCAACAGATCAGGAGCTTTGACAGGACATCTCATAAGAGCAGCTTATCTCTGCTGTACGTGATGTCTGCTGGGGCTGAAATGCCAAGATCATTTCTTGTCCCACACGTGTAGTACCTCGGCTAAGACTGCTTTTATGCTTGAGGAATAGAATGTAACAACTGGGACAGGATGATTAAATTCCAAGATGTGTTACTCACATGGCTAATAAGATGGTTCTTCCCTTATACACTATTTTTGAGACTGAAAATTAGTACAACCTCTATGGAAAACAGTATGTGGATTCCTCAAAGAAATAAATATAGACTTACCGTTCAACCCAGCAATACCACCACTAGGTACCTGCCCAAAGGAGAAGTCATTTTATCAAAAAGACACCTGCATTCAATGTTTATTGCAGCACAATTCACAATTGCAAAGATGTGGAATCAACGTAAGTGCCCGTCATTCTCATGAGTGGATCACCAAAATGTGATATATATACATATACATACATATATATATATATATGTATATATATACACACACATACACACCATGGAATACTACTCAGTCATTAAAAAGAATAAATTAATGTCTTTTCCATCAATTTGGATGGAACTGGAGACTATTACCCTATGTCAAGTATCCCAGGAATGGAAAAACAAACACCATATGTAATGTATAATAATTTCGAACTAATGGATGGGCACACATGGGCACAAAGAAAAGTAAAGCCATTGGAAATCTAGAAGGTTGGTGGGGAGGGGAGGGGTAAAAATCTGCCTAACAAGTACAATGAACACTATTTGTATGATGGGAACACTAACAGCCTTGACTTAAGCATTGTAAAAGCTACCCATGTAACAAAAACATTTGTACCCCTTAATATTTTGGAAGAGATGCTTCTGGCTGTTAGCTGGAAGCTCAGCAGAGACTTTCAACTGAGAAAAGTGTGCTTCTTGCTGTCAGCTGAGTTCCTCAGTTCTCTGGCACATGGTGATCTTAGGCTTTCTCGCAGCGTAATGGGATCAGGATATTGGTACTTCTTATGACATTGCTTGTTTCTAGGAGAGCAAAAGCAGAAGCTGCCCCAATTTCTTCTGACTTAGGCAGAAATGCCACATCACTTAGTTAAAGCAGATTGCATGGCACTGGGGTGGGGCATTGAAATACCACAAACATGTGACTATCAGGAAGCATTATTCATTGGGGCCACCAATATAACTTTTTATAATAGGTTGCACTTTGACTCCCTCTAATTTATGAATTGACATAAGCAAATTACATTCAACCACCCACCAAAGGCACTCAAAATCTCATCTCATTACAGCATTAAGTTCAGGTTTGAAGTCCCAGATCTCACCATGTATGTCAGGACCAGGTGTTGATGAGACCTCTCGAGTGTGGTTCTTTTCAACCTGATAATCTATGAAGTAAATAGACAAGTTACTTTCTTCTCACATATCCAACATATTTGAGGTAAGAGTTGCATAACAGAGAATTATGGTGACTGTAAAAGGTCAATCCCCAAATGTTACATATTCAATAATGCCATTTATATAACCTTCTTGAAATGATGAAAGTATGCAAGTGAACAGATTGGTAGTTGCCAGGGATAATGAGGGAGTAGGGTTGGAGGGAAGCGGATGTGGCTATAAAAGGATACAGTGACAGATCCTTGCCATTATGGGAATGCTCTATATCTTCAATGTCATTATCTTCATTGTGATGTTGCATTATAGTTCTGCACGAAATTAAAGGGTATGTATTATTTCTTACGACCACAAGTGTATCTACAGTTACCTCAAAATAAAAAGTTTAATTTACAAATGGTAATTCTGTTGGGGGGCGGGGAGGAGGGAATGGGTAAATCCACACCTAACGGGTACAATGCATACTATTCGGGTGAAGGGCCCACTTATGACTTTGGCTCAAACTGTACAAAAGAAACTTATGTAACCAAAACATGTGTACTCCTGTGATATTCTGAAATAAAAGCAAAGTAATGTATCATATTCCCCCCCATAAATGGTAATTCTGTTGTTGATTAAAAAAACGATAAAGAGAACTTTCATTCTTCTCAAACAGTATGTTCCTTATGGTTAAGCAGTAAAGAATTTGAATATGGTATGTGCTCTCAACCCCAAAATAGAGATACACATAATTTTAGAAGACTAATTTTAATCTTATGCTGATTTTTGAGATATATTGAGAATGTAGATGACAAAATATTCTAAGTTTCAGTTATGCAATTTTAAAAGTGAGACAATGTTGACCACATATTAAATAATTTATCCTATTATTATTGTAAAAGTTAAAGACTTATGTGATTTTAAAGTTTTTATAACTTTTTTTATCAATAACAATATTAGCATTTCTCACTTTTCTTTATACTGTCTTAGAAATGAAGGCACAGAAAAACATGATACTAATAAGTTATCTGTGTTCCCTGCAAAATTCTAATGAGACGAGGTATCAACTTCTTACCAATACTTTATAAATTTCAAAAAAAATTATTAAAAACTGATTATGTGTCAGGCACTTTACTAGTTGGCAATAATATAACAATAAATAATATTTTTTTCTGCCATCGAGGATTAATATCTGGAATAATAAGCTCCTAAACCAATATGATAATAGAGAAAATGTAAAGTTATTTGGTATGAATATTATGCTCTGGAAAATGGGGGGGATGATGATGCAAATAATTATTGTTAATTCCAAACCAAATACCTAAGGTGATGGCATTTCTTTTAAATCACCAATGTAGCGTAAGAGTTAAATGAGTAGAGATATCGCACCAATTCAATCACGTTAGATATTCTACTACATTAATTATTCTTTAAAACTCATATTGAGATTAGATTTGAAATTGCGTGTTAAAATGCCTTTCCAATCCATTAACTGAAATACCATACTGAAATATTTGAGAAGGAATTTTTCATGTTAAAACATTGTGACTGAGTCAGAAACTTCAAATCTCCTCATCTACTTCAGGTGTTATTTTTATTTGAAAAATGAATTACTTGAGATATTCATAGTTACATTCATTTGTTCTCATACACATTTATCCAGTAATACCATAACTATATTTGTGATAATAATCACTGCTAGAATTTGCTTATTTATTAAATGCTAGGAACTGATCTTGGCAGCTAAATTATATATTATCTCTATTCTTCACCTATCTTGGGGAGTTTATCCTTATTTTGCAAATGAGAAGCTTGATGGTTTTGGTGTCAGGTGCTGGGTAAAAGGCACAAAGCTAGAGTAATCTAAACTGACATTATTTTCTCTTTCCACTCTACCATAACATACACTTGACAATATGAATTATGTGACTTACGTTTATTACATATTCTTTGTGATCTTTTTAGTCAAAAGGTTTTATAATATTTAATGAAAAAATAAGCAAAATCAGAAAGTATATATATTATTACAACAACTACCGTTATATTTATTAAAGCTTTTTTTTATTTCATCACTTCATCTGGGACAGGTAAAATCTATAGTGACTTAATGAAGTGAGGTTATAAGGAAACCTAATAATATATTTATGAGACTGACACAATTAAGACCATTTTTTATGGTATTCTGTTAACATTTCAATATAATATACATTTTACTGTATAGTATACAGTGTGATTTGAAAGTAAAATGGAAGTTTTACAGTAGTGAGTATTAACATCTTATTTATTTTTATAGCTTATACATGAAAAACTTAATGTACATTTACATAATATTTTAAAATTTCATATATATTTCTTATTTTAATGTGAGAATAACACTTGTAGATATACAAATAATGGTTAAAAATCTGGATGAAGAAGCTATATTACCCGTATTTACATCTTACCTTCATTACACTATATATTAGGATCAAGTTCAACTGCATATGCCAGAAAGTCAAGAAAATCATCAAACAAGGACTTATTTAAGTTTCTCTATTTGTATTAAAAAGTCAAAAAGTCCAAGGTGATATGTTCTCATCATGGATCTAGTGTCCCAGATTTCCTCTCCACTGCTAGAGTATGACCTCACTGTGTGCTCTCAGGATGCCTGCCGGAGATCCTTTGAGCACAGCTATAGCCAGGCATTAACAAAGGGGAAGAGCAAAGCGCAAAAACGGTCTGGCATCTGAGACTACCTCCCAGAAGCTTTACCCAATAGATTTCTTTTTATATTGCACTGGCCAGACCTATGACATATGGTCATCTCCATCTGTGCAATGGGTAATACAATTATAAAATTTTAGCTGCACACGTTTCCGCCCCCAACAAAATGAGAGTTTTATTTATAAAGAAAAGAGGAAATGGAGATCATGTAGGCAACTCACAGTCTCTACCCCAGTCACCCTCTAGGTGACTTTGAATAGTAAAAACAAACAGAAAGTGATCGTGTATTATTCATAACAAGCCTGCTCTTCATTCCAGAAAACTCATGGTGACAAAATCAGTAGCAGATGTGAGACTAGTTACCCATTCACTCTTAAGCAACATGATGAGATAGAGCAGGGCCAGATATCCAACACAGGGATTTTAAACTGAATGATTAATGGATCTAAGGTTGAGACATAATCACAATGTAAGTGCCAAAACCATGGCTCCAGGATTATGCTTGGGTTATCCTTAGTCCCTCCCTGGCATGATCAGAGAGCTGGTGACTAAGCCTTGTGCACATGACATAACAATGTTATGGAGCATTTTCCACAACAGTATTTGTGGTAGGAGAAGCACCAGCTATTCTCCTGCATTGTAGAGTCCCTGGGATAAAGGCCTTAAGATAACCATGATTTATTGTCCTGAGTATTGGGCCATAAAAAGTTTACATGGAGCATCACAGAAGGCCAGGCCCTTTTGTGGAAGATCATACCACAAGGAATCAGCATGGAAAAATAGACACCTACTTCTCATTTCACATACCTGGTGTCCAAATGAGACCAATGAGCATCATATAGCACACCTTCGTAAACTGTACCTTTTCAACCCATATTGACTATGAGGCTGCTCACTGACTTTGTTGTAGAAACACAGCTGGTTTGCTGACATAGACAGGACATTGGATTCCCATAGTTTCTTGTGCAGGACAGCCTGATGTTGATTACTGAGCTGTCAAGAGTGTTCCAATGTAGGATTGGATACATTTTGAATATCCTATTTGACTCAGGTAACTTTTGATTTCAGGGGATATTCAATTAGCAAGACCCTAGAGACCACCTACATCAATGACACTTCCATTATTCTAAACACATAACAGAGAGGAGTAAAATTTTGAGGTTCTTCTTATTTTCCTCCTGTGGCTGATCTGTTATTCTTTCTATTTTTATTGTTAAGATAGCAAAATGGGGCAAATTCTTCAGTTGTGAGAGGGGAGGGCACTTAATGTTTCTTTTCTTTGAGCGTAAGGTTTCATCATGAATACCTCCCATCAGAAGAGTCTGCCACCTCCTTGGTTACTCTTACTCTTTCCAAATTTATTAATAAAAGCTGAGGAATCTTATTCCCCATGGTCTTCTGTTTCAGAATTAGAATATTGACTCTTGGACTGTTGGGAACATAAGCTGCATGATTTATGGAAGCATCAATTCTTACCCTGGGTGCCAGTTTATCCTAACATAGATGCTGATTAAACAGGCCCTCCTAAACATGGCCATTGGCTACCAGCCTTGCAATTGCAACTTTATCTTTATGGTATGGCTATGTACTGGCAGGATTGGTCACTTTGGAATTCCTGGATGTACCAGCTCAATCCCTTGGCATGAACAAATGTTAGAGAAGGGATGAAGTCCAAGCCTTGCAGTTTTCCAATCCTTACAGTTGACCAGGAATAATCACTTTAAAAATTAACATTCATTTAATTTCCACTGAACTTGTAGAATGCCAGTTCCTTTTCTAGGATGATGGCTTTAGGCAATTTAACATTTACCTTTTATCAGGGAGGTTACTTACGATCTTGGAAGTTTGACTACCTCAGCTGCTTGCAATGATTAAATAAAGTTATACAAATAATGAGCTTAAACGATATGTTCTAAAATAGGTGAATTTTAGTACATATAATTATATAGTTATTAAAATATATACAATATACAACATAGAATATACTTAGATTATCTTCATTAGACAAATGAGGAAACTGAGGCTCAAGAAGCTTAAGTAAATTGGCCAAGGTCACACGAAAGTTAATAATAACCTGTGTACTAAATTTCCAATTTTCTAAAGCTAACATTGTGTATTTTTTAACCTAAACGCAAAATATATTTTGACCTACATGTATCAAAAGTGACAAATTTCAATATAATGAAAATGAAATCTTTGTTAATTGATAATTATTAAATTTCTCCATAAAATGTATTTTTGTAACATGTTTTTTAAAAATTATAATAGTTTTTAAAGTATTTATTAAAATTAGATTACCCTAAAATTTAGAAATTAAAATTTAATTTAATTTTTAAAATTAGTCAAAATTGTAAAATTAGTATTATTTTTTAAATTCCAAATTTAAATATAGAAAATACTAAAATTTAGAAATTGTCTTCAAAAATACATGGCAGTAATATTCTCCAGGGATTAGGGGGATGGGGTGGTAAACCCACAACTAAAGGACACGGGGAGCATTGCAGGCGGGAAGGGCACGCCTCTAACCCACGCTTGTGTGAAGCACAGACATAAAGTGTAACCATAGTGTTTGCACCCTCATAATACCCTGAAATAAAAAAATAATAATAATAAAAACAAAACAAACAAAAAAAAATACAAGTTCGAGAAGTATCTAGGTTGAGCAATGATGCCGAAAATATGGTTTAAATGCTATTACGAACAGAAAGAAAAAGAACATTTCCTGTCTAAAGCAATGCTTATTACTGTTCAATTTTATTTGATAATGAGCTAAATGGTATCAGAGCCAATAATCTTTAATTTCTATTATTCAGGAAAGAACATAGTAGTAGGTGACATTTCTAACATGGGGAATTCATTTTTTTTAAAATAGCAGTTATTATTTTTTATTTGATTAAATTGTAGAAAATTTAGAAAAAATTTCAGAAGAAAAAATCCAGCATAGGATAGTAGTTAGATACACAGGTTTTGAAGTTATGCTATTTAGGTAAAAATTCATCCTCCACAACTACTGAGAGTAGGACCTGGCATAACACTTTTGCTAATATCCTACATGCCTAATGTTTCTCATCTGTTCAAATGGCAAAATAAGAATATATGTTGTAGTTCAGTTACTACCAATTTGATGGTGAGTACATGTGGTGCTTGTTTTTCCATTCTTGGGATACTTCACTTAGTAGAATGCATTCCAACCCTATCCAGGAGTATACAAGAGGTGCTATATCACCATTGTTTCTTAAAGCTGAATAGTACTCCATGGTATACATATACCACATTTTACTAATCCACTCACATATTGATGGACACTTGGGCTGTTTCCACACCTTTGCAATTGTGAATTGCGCTGCTGTAAACATTCGGGTGCAGGTGTCTTTTTCATAGAGCGATTTTTATTCTTTGGGGTAGATGCCCAGTAATGGGATTGCTGGATTAAATGGTAATTCTACTTGTATCTCTTTAAGGAATCCCCATATGGCTTTCCACAGAGGTAGCACTAGTTTGCAGTCCCACCAGCAGTGTATGAGTGTTCCTATCTCTCTGCATCCATGCCAACATTTATTGTTTTGGGACTTTTTGATAAAGGCCAGTCTCACTGGAGAGAAGTGATATCTCATTGTGGTTTTGATTTGCATTTCCCTGATGATTAGAGATGTTGAGCATTTTTTCATATGTTTTTTGGCCATTATTCT